>CAUYQU010051561.1:0-187820 GCA_963574635.1 Cheracebus regulus | reverse complement strand
AGTGAGCTCTTGCTCTATCAGGTCACACAAGATCTGCTTGTTAAAAAGAGCCTGGTGCCTCCTCCTCTTTCTCCTTCTCTCTCGCCATGTGGTGCCGACTCCCCTTCCTCTCTGTCATGATTGGAAGCTCCTTGAAGCCCTCCCCAGAGGCAGGTGCCAGCACCATGCTTCCTGTGCAGCCTACAGAACCATAAACCAAATAAACCTCTTTTCTTTATAAATTACCCAGTCTCAGGTATTCCTTTATAGCAGTGCAAAATAAACTCATGCAAGGTGTAAGGTAGCTATCCCAGACAGGGCAAAAGCGGAAGCCACAGGAAGAGGGGCCTTTCCTCTGTCCTTTCTGCGGGACTCTGGGCAGACTCCATTTCCATGAACGTACCCTATGGCAACATGGGTCAGTCTTGGCAGAAAAGGAATTGTTCATGTGTTAAGACAGTGCGAGCTGAGGGATCTACCTGAGAGCTGCCATGGCAAGGTGTGGGGGACCCCATAGCAGAGATTGTGGGGTGATGGCCTAGGCCAGGACTAGCTGGACTATAGGGCAGAAATGGGGTTAGGTCAGCGAGGGGCCCACCAGGTGCAGACTGTGAGAGGGGCCGACCACAGCCTCCCTACAGGAGGTCTGAGTAGCAGGTACCAGGGGGGTGTCTGGTGGCGAAGCGCAAGGAATGCTCCTGAGGAGGCCTGGAGGGTCCAGGACGCACACAGCAGGCCTGTGGGCCCAGGGGTCTTCATCACCCTGCAGATGCACCCACTGACCCCAACACACTCCCAACAGACATCCACCGACCGCAGACTGCTCACTGGGCTAGCGGAAGGAGGAAACTCTAGAAGTGGGGTATTTACCTCAAAGAAATGGGGTTACCCTAAGAAAGATGGCTTGAAACAACACCAGGCTGAGCGTCCTTTATTTGGTGGACTTATGTCCTCTTCTCTCTCTCTTTGCTCCTCAGCTCTCCCAATCCTGAACAGGAATGCAGGTGTCAGAGCAAATTCAAAGCCGTTAGAGAAAATTAGGAGTGCCAGGTTTTTTTCCCTGCATATCTGAGTTTGATGTGAAACCTTCTCACTGCTGTCACATGATCTTTTATCAGTTGGGGCTCTAGCACAAAATAAAAACGGAAAGATAACAAGGAAGGAAGGGAGCTGGGCGTGGTGTGTGCCTGTTAATCCCAGCTACTTGGGAGGCTGAGGTGGGAGGATTACTTGAGCCCAGGAGTTCGAGGCCAGCCTGGGCAACATAATGAGAACTTGTCTCAAAATTAAAAAAGGAAAGAAAATAAGTAAAAAAGAAGGAAGGAAGAAGGCAGTTCTTCTTCCCAATACTACAGTAGAGGAGAGAAACATGATTCTGAATGGTGGGCTTGGGAGAAGCTGAGTCCCAGAGGCAGGCATGCGGGAGAGCACGATTTTCCTTCCCAGACAAATGAAAGCCAGGACTGTCCTTGCTGAAAGGGCTGGGGAGGCCAGATAAGGGTTGTTCTGTGCTCTGCCATGGCTTTGAGAGTTGCGTTATATCTTTGGAAGTCGGAGGGGCTGGAGTGGCGGGCAAGCGGGGGATGTGGAGAGAGAGCTGGCGCCCTCTGCCCCGGCAGAGCTCTGGGTTGGGCATCTCCTCCCTTTGTGTTACGTTTTCATCACTGGCTCTCAGCAGCCCCTGTGCCGCCCCAGCCCCAAGCCCTGGGTTGCCATAGTAACACTTCCCCACCACTTGGTATTCGAAGTGTGTTTTCCTTCCAGGGCCTCTGTTCTTCCCTGATCCATTTCATCTGTTGTCTGCCACCCCTCTGAGTGTTGGGTCTCGGTGTCTGCAGCTTTTATATCTGGGTCCAACTCCCAAGCCATTTTTTGTGGCCTCCACTGCTGGGGCTGACAGAGCTGCCCTCATCCCTCCTGGTAAAAACCAAACAAAACAGAACAAAAAAGCCCAGAAGCTAGACACCCATCTAGCTCAGTGTCTGCTCGACCGTGAACAAGGAAGAGGGGATGGAGTCGAGCTGTATGGAGCAGGCTCTTCCCACTCCAGATGCACTGACGGGCACCCCAGGGGCGGAGCTGCACGCCCGGTGGGAGGTGTTAGGGCCCCACTACCATTTGCTCAATGAGGACAGGTTGACTCACATTCGCATCTCCAAAACAGTGATTATTGCATGGGGTTACATATCAGTTAGGACCTGATTTGGCTATAGTTAAGAGAAAACGCAAATGAACAGTGAATTTACTCAAATAGGGCAGTTTTGTTTTCAGGGGCAGACAGAGCCAGGCTGGTACGGCAGGTCCTACCTGGACATCCAGGTGCCTGCCACCTTTGGCCCCACCATCTCAGTGTGGGGCATCCCTTCCTAAGGTCGCATGATGACCCAGGTTGTGGGCTGGACTTCCAGCCATTTCATCTGCATTCCAAGGAGAAGGTGAGGTGATGGGGCAAAAGAGCTTTTCTCATCAGTCTGTCCCCGCTTCTAAGGAGCCCCCTCCAGAAGTCCTTCTCAACACACTTCCATGTCAGTCTAATCTCTAAAACTTAGTCCCATGGACACACCTGGTATGAAGGAGTCCTGGTGAAGACATGCTTTATAGCAGGCACCTTGCCAGTTCTGATGATGCGAGGATTTTGTAGGGGGGAAGGGACATTGACTAGTAACTGTCACACACTTCCCCATCAGCAGATGGAAAGATGTGTGTGGGAGCTGTGGTCGGAATGTTTGTGACTGCCCCAAATTCATATGTTGAAATCCTTATTCTCACAGTGATGGTATTAGGAGGTGGGGCCTCTGGGAGGTGATAGGTCACCAAGGTAGAGCCTAATGAGTGGGATTAGTGCCTTCACAAAAGAGACCCAGGAAGGTGCTATCAGTACACTGGGAAGAAGGCCCTCACCAGACACGGAATCTGCAGGCACCTTGATCTTGGACTTCCCAGCCTCCAGAACTGCAAGAATAAATTTCTGTTATTTACAAGCCACCCAGTCCGCAATATTTTGTTATAGCAGCCCAAAGGAACTAAGACAGTAGGGTGGATTTCAGACTTCTCCCAATGGGCTGGAGCTCCTGGGAATATTTGCATACATTGCTTAAGCTCTCCCTGCTGGAGAGGGGCCACTCAGTGTTTCCATCCGAAAACTGGGGAGTGGTGGAGGCCTCTAGGCTGCGAGTGCAGAACACTGGGTGGCAGACCTGCATTGCAGATGATCCCTCTGCAAAGAACGCAACACCATTCAGACAAGCCTCTTACAATAGCCTCCAGCACTGAATGTGCTGTCTGTGCATGGCAGCGGCAGGGGCTGGATTGGATAGCAGTGACCCGGGTGAAGGATGAACAGAATCTGCCGGGAGCAGTGGTGCATGCCTGGAGTCCAACCTACTCAGGAGGCTGACGTTGGTGGATCGCTTGAGTCCAGGAATTGGAGGCTGTAGGGTGCCATGCTTGTACCCGCAAAAAGCCACTGCACTCCAGACTGGACAACACAGTGAGACCTCAGCTCTAAAAAAATTAAAATAAGTAAATGAATTTTAAAAACTAGAATCCACTCACTAGACCAGCATCCAGAGCTGGGGTTTCACTTTTGTTTATGACCAAGATTTGTAATTTTACAACACATTAAAGGATGCAGAACCACCTGTCTGTAAGAGAGTTCTACATGCCCCTTCTCCAGGGCCCTGCTTGCCTGGACGTGGTATACATGTCCCATGAAGGAAGTGACGGTCCCACTATAGAGGTGTTATCAAGACAGGAGGTAGGAAGGGAAAACAGCTCCTTAAGGATGGCAGAACCTTCCATGAGCCCATGATACAGGATGTTCAACGTGAGGGAAACTGAAGATGAAGATGGCTCACTCCCTTATCTTCAGATGAGAAACCGAGGCCTTGCTAGGCTAAATGAATCGCCCACAGATGCTGGATTCTGGGCGCTGGGACTGCAACTGCCAGGCCTCCCTGTCCTCCCTGCTCATCAATGGTCACCGTGCTTGTGTATCTTTGGGGGCCTAAACTCTGGAGTTCTGTTCTGCCCCTAACTTGAGGTGAATTCCACCTTGTCAGTTCTCATCAACACTGGCTTTATTATCAGCAACACAGCAATAATCTCTCCGGGGAGCAATCCCTGGCAGAAATAGAAAATGCATGTACTAATGACTTGGCCAGCACGACAGTGGTACCTAAATGCTAAGCATGAATTATTAAGTTGATGTCTTTCGTGGCAGGCCATGCACTCTGCGAGGTGCCAGAGTCATTGCTTCGAGAGGAGCTCTTAAACTGAGCTCGCAGCTGTGTGGAATCCGGCAGGCTCCATCTGGCAGCCCCCGGGGCCGCAGCCTTGCTGCCAGGCGGGATTTGTGAGTGCTGCGTGTTGCCTTGGCTCCCCTTCCTCCAGCAGGCACATTGGCATGTGGTTTGCACACGAGACAAGCCACCAGGTGGCTCCCGATGTCCCTCCTGAGCGCTCACAGCAACAGGTGGCTGCACACAGAGGAAACTGAATTACTCCATTGGGACCATGACTTGGCTGCCACAGGATGTTTAGCCGCCTGTTGTCCAGACTTTTCTTTTTCTTGCCACACGGGATTTTACTCATTCGTTAAAAGAGAAATCCTAGTTTGCTTCCCATATTTAATGACTCAGTGCTAAAGAAAAAGACATCAGAAACTTCTGGACCCTTTACTCATTCTTATGACTAAATCCCTCTACGCACATGGGCCCGTCTCACTGAATTTCTTTTACACAATGGAGACTTGGTAGCTGATCTAGCTGGTTGGTATTCTGGGAAGGTACATTTCAGAGCGACTCTTGCTGTGAGGATTCCCTGAGTGTCTTCAGATATTTACTGGGTGCCTGACTCTAGGTTAAGAAGCTCTGCTCTGGGCGGCTTATGCTCTAAGGATGCGTGCTGAGCCAGGAGCCAGTAACTCCACACAGGCAAGGCATGAGCACTGCTCAGAGACAGGAAGGGGGCTGATTCCACCCCAGATTGTGAGCAATGAGGAGCTTCCCCACAGAGAGATGACTGGGCTGTCCCTTACGGCATGGATCAGAGTTTGACAAATGGAAGTGGCAGAAAGAGGGCATCCGAGAAAGAAGGAACCCAGAGAGTAAATCAGTCAGGGTTCTCTAGAGAAACAACCAATAGGTAGTGTGCATGCCAAGGTAGGTGGGTGAGATTGGTTTTAAGGAATTGGATCATGAGATTATGGAGGCTGGCAAGGTCCAAATTTCCAGAGCAGGCCAGAGGCTAGAGATCAAAGAAGAGTTTTTGTTTGCATCTGAAGGTCATCAGCTGGCAGAATCCCTCCCCTTGGGAGAGGTCTGTCGTTTTCTCAAGGCCTTCAACCGATTGGATGAGGCCCACCTACATTAAGGAGAATCATCTGCTTTACTCAAAATCCACTGATTTAAACGTTATCTCATCTAAAAGATACCTTCACAGCAAGATCTAGAATAATATTTGACCAAACAACTGGGCACCACAGCCTAGCCAAGTCGACATGTGAAATTAGCCATCAGAGCTGGATGCAGTGGCTTGTGCCTGTGATCCCAGAGGCTCCAGAGGCCAAGGCAGGAGGATTGCTTGAGGCCAGGAGTTCAAGAGCAGTCTGGGCCACATAGGGAGACCCTATGACATTCAGCTTGGTCCTGCCTGAAGGATGTGCTGGGAGCTTGCCTTTGGAAGAAGGCAGCGAGGACCCTTCTGCACCAGCCGTGGAATGAAGGCTGGGAAAACTGACTAGGCCAGCCTGGGCAGGTCCTCCTCCTCAGGGAGGGGCAGGTAATCCCAACCAAGTCAAAGCTGGCATAGAAAATTCAAGTATGCATCCTGGCCAACATGGTGAAACCCCGTCTCTACTAAAAAATACAAAAATTAGCTGGGCGTGGGGGCGTGTACCTGTAGTCCCAGCTACTTGGGAGGCTGAGGCAGGAGAATTGCTTGAGCCCAGGTGGTGGAGGTTGCAGTGAGCTGAGATTGTGCCACTGCACTCCAGCCTGGCACCTGACAACAGAGCAAGACTCTGCCACAAAAAAAAAAAAGAAAAGAAAATTCAAGTATGATGATCCAGTGTTCAAGACCAGCCTGAGCAAAATAGAGAGACCTCTCAAAAAAGGTGAAAAAAAATTTAGCCAGAATTGCATCACTGCAATCATAGCTATAGCACCAGCCTGGGTGACAGCAAGGCCCTGTTTCTTAAAAAATAAAATGAAATTAGCCTTCTCAGAGAGTATGTGATGTTTTCGGGGAAAGAGACACGTGAGAGATCTATGCAGCGGGGTGGAGGTGGGACAGGTGGGGGCATCGGGTCCTCTAGAGGGATAAGGGTGGAGGGTGTGCCTCCGGGGGCAAGGTTTCTGAAGACAGAGGATGGGCGTTGTGCTGTGGGTTAGGGGCTGATCCACTGCTGGTGTGGCACAGAGTGAGGGAGGCCGTGGGGTAGTCTAGGAAAGAAAGTCAGGAGCAGCAGCCATGAAAAGTGGTGGTGAAAGCAAGTGACTACTTACAGAACAAATCTACAGGAGAACTTTTACCAAACAGCGCTCTGTCTGAGGTCACTCACCTACTCTGAGGGCATTGTGAGAAGCAGCCACATGATACTTTGGATTTTCCCCATGTCATCGCAAGCTCTGTCTGAAACTTCACATGCATATGTTCATTTCAGCTTTGGCAGGGGGAATAACTGCGCTTCTCTTTGAGCAGCCATTTGTACCTTTGGGACACTGTGACCGGTGCCACTGAGAATGCCTCCCTTTTTGTGTTGACTGCTCAGCATCTCAAAACCAAGCTTGGAGCTCCTCCTTAACAAGGGGCGTCACGACGTACATTTGTTTGTATCATATCCCTGGCTTTATCTTATTTTTCTTGTTCTTGTTTTCTCTCCCCTTTTCCTCGCCTAAGTGTTCTTAAGTGTTGTTATAATGTATGTGTCTTTGCAAGTTACTTCAAGTCCTCTTTGAAAGCAAGTGGAGTAGACAGATTAGCAACCAACTGGACTTGACAACTGATGGCAGGGCAGGTATGACTTTGGAAACAAAGCTGATTCCAAGTCTTCACTGGAGAAAAGAAAATCTGGAGGCAGGCTGATCTAGGGGTGATTCTAAAAATGAGTTCCATTTCAGGAGGGAAAGTTCTGCCAGACCTCACCAATCCCAGCTGCCCAAACAATGTCTGCTCTCTGAAGCTTAGTTCTTCCTGGGCTCTGGAGCAATGAGAGCCAGACCTGGTGTCTTAGTCTGTTTTCTGTTGCTTATAACAGAATCCATGAAGCTAGGTAATTTATAAAGAAAAAGAATTTATTTCTTATATTTATGGAGGTTGAGGAGTAGAAAGTTGAGGAAATACATCTGATGGGGACCTTTCTTGCCGGTGGGGACCCCCTGCAGAGTCCCAAGGCAGTATAGGGTGTCACATGGTGAGGAGGCTGAGCATATTAGCTCATGTCTTTCTTCCTCTTCTGATAAAGCCACTAGTCACACTTCTGTGATAACCCATAAATACATTAACCCATTAATCCATGGATGGATGAATGCATTTATTTGGGGAGAACCCTCATGATCCAATCACTTCTTAAAGATCCCACCTGTCAATATTGTCATATTGAGGATTAAATTTCAACATGAGTTTTGGAGGGAGGGAACATTCAAATAATAGCACTTGGACCAGTGTCCATTTGAAGCCACTTCCTTTCTAGCAAGTAGCATCCAGGATTGAATTGCTGTCCTTCCAGGGTGTGCCAGGCCCTTGGCCTCTCTAAACATACCTGCTGCATACCTAACCCTTGTGGCTCTTCTGCCTCAACTCTCTGTTGTCCCCTCTTGAGGAGTTCCTGCCAGTCCCTTTGCCTTCTGACCTGGACTTTGCTCCTGGCACCCTTCACCTCATCTCAAATGATTCTGCCTGGTTTATGAAATGGAAGAACCAAGTATTAATCTGCTATATCAGAGCTTTCTGGGCTGTGAATCCCACTCTGGATCAGACTTGAATTTTCTATGCCAGCTTTGACTTGGTTGAGATTACCTGCCCCTCCCTGAGGAGGAGGACCTGCCCACACTGGCCTGGCCAGTTCTTCCAGCCTTCATTCCATGGTTGCTATGGAAGGGTCCTTGCTGCCTTCTTCCAAAGGCAAGCTCCCAGCACATCTTTCAGCCAGGGTCAAGCTGAATGTCATGAGCCCACATTAAATCACTCAAAGACTGACATTGGGATACTAAGGAAGGGAGGACAAGGAGAAAACCTTGGGGCAACAACTCTATTATGGGGACAGGAGAAGAAAGGAAGTCAGTGAAGTATCATAGATGGTGGGCTCCAGAAGATCAAGGAGAGCCCTTGGGGGCAGGAGCCGCAGGGAGCTAGGAGAGGAGAGAACTTCAGGAAGGAGAAGGCAGTGAGCAGTACTCAATGCTGATAGAGGTCAGGGAGGAGGCTGTGGCACACCCCGCTGGATGTGGTGAGCACAGATCACAGTGAGTTTCATAGGAGCAGAATCAACTGAGTCCTGGGCAAAAGGTTGATGGAATAAAATTAACACACAGGGACGTGGTGAGCAAATGGGGGAATTATGAAAAGCCTACGGTGTAAGAAATCCTTTGGAAGATAAAAGAGAGGTTGATCTAGGGAGAAAGTTGCTCAAGAAAAGCAGCGCCACAAAGCCTTTTGTTATTGGTTTGTTTAATAGCAAGCTGAGCCTGCTCTGATCATGAAACCTAAACTTTCATATTTCTCTTTTTGGGGAAAAACAAGCAAAGCAATATTTCTCTTCCAAGTAAGCCTATAGGGATAGTTTTCACAAGAGTGCCTGCCTTTCCAAAATCTCCCGATCAAAGGCATGACTGTCAATATCCTTGAATATCCTACAAGGACATCTGGGATAGATTTTTGACTCACCATAAAAAAAGAGAGCCTTGAGTTCTCAGCAACATCAGCTAATTGGGCCAGAGAGGTAGTTCCTGTTTTTCAAGAATTTGTACCCCAGGACCTGGATGTCTTTGGATAGAATATCATTTAAGTATTTTCTGTAATCCTATGTGGAGTATATTTATGTGGACAATGGGGCAGAATGTTTGGGAAACCTATGGAATATAATCATTAAAGTAGAGACCACATCCTGGAATTAGAAATGA
The DNA here is from genome assembly GCA_963574635.1 of Cheracebus regulus. Lineage (NCBI taxonomy): Eukaryota > Metazoa > Chordata > Mammalia > Primates > Pitheciidae > Cheracebus > Cheracebus regulus. The sequence continues at coordinate 178,719 of CAUYQU010051561.1, read as the reverse complement.
GCAGTGTTTGAGAGATTACACAAGAAGAGAATTTGACAATTTAAATTCTTATCCAAAAACATATGTCGTATTATCCACTTGAGAGTAAATTACTTTTAGAGTGATGGGAGATTAGCTGCAGAAGTCTCATATGAATACAAAACCACATATACCTCTGTTTAATAACTGGAGGTGCAAATCATGGGGAAAGTGGGTTTTGATGCCCATAAATGGTCTCTTTCACATTCAGTGATTGAATTGCACAGCTAACTTAATTCTGGATGTACTAGCAATGCTTTCACACTTAGGGGTTATATCTTAAAAAATATAGGTCCAGGATGAATTATTTAAAGTTGAGAATCCAAAAACGTATTTCTCTTTGCTGGCTTTCTATAGCTGTGTACTTTGAATCCAAACTCTTGGCATTCAAGTCTCCTTCTTATCTGGCCTTGCTTTGAACTTTATATTCCTCATGCCCTGCAGCCATGCACTTTGCCTCAGTTAGGCCATTGTCTCCACTGCCAGGCCCAGCTTGGCTTCCATCTCTTTGTTCCTGTTGGGTCCACTCTGGGTATCTACCTTAAAGTCCAAGACAAGTAGACTACACCCCAGTGATCAGTTGTGGCAAACAACCATCCCTTTTAGGCTTATTTGAAGAGCAACACCACAATTTTATTCTTGTTTCTTCTGGTTTTCTCTGGTCCCACTTTGGCTTATTTCCAGTTTCTGTCCTGTAAGCGTCAAAGAAAGAAGAAAGAAACACAAAAAGCAGCTCAACATCAAAGACGAGTTTATTTTTGAGAATACACCTGAGAGGGGATTCTGACTGATTTGGGTCAGGAGCATCCTCTCCTACAGACTAAGGGTATTTAAGGGCTTAGGGAGGGAGAGCTTATCACAGGTTTGGAATGGTTCTGTGGAGGAGAGTTTTATTGTGGGGTTGGAATGTCTCTGGTTGGAGGGGAGGTTATCTCAGGGCTGGCATGTCTCTAGTCAGAGGGGAGAGTATCTCAAAGTTGGAATGTTTTTGGTCAAAGGTGTCACTTGTGGTTTATAGTCATGCTGACATTAGCCACAAGGCTGATGTTTTTGGGCTGGATTTAGGTGTTTTTTAATCAATGGGGACTTAAAATTGCAGTGTTTGTCCAAGATGACGATGTTCCTGCTCTGTCATGTCCCCCTTCCTGTTTTTTTTCACACATTGGCATTATCCACTGACCCTGATCTTCAACTATATGCCTTGGCATTCACAGGTGGCTTAACTCTCTGGAGATTAACTCTGGCTTCTCTTACTCTGATTCTTTCCAACAGAACATGACATCCTAACTCAGTCCCACTGAACTCCAAACCATGTACTAGCCTGCTAGGCAAGTTACCTGCATTTCTGAGTGCATGTGTGCTGTATGTATTTATGTGTTGATGTGTGCATGTGTGTGTGATGTGTGTGGGTGTATATGTATGTATGTGGTGTGCATGTGCGTGTTTGTGTGTGTGCATGCATGTGTATGTGTGTGTAGTTGCAGTGCTCAGTTTTTCCCATTAGGAATGACCACCTTTTTCTCTCTTATTCAACCAAAATTTGTTGTGGGAAAGTTGATTAACCTCTAGGAGCCTCAATATTCATTTTTCTACTCACTTCAAAATGCTGTTGTGAGGCCAGGTGATGTGGCTCACACCTGTAGTTCCAGAGACTCAGGAGGTTGAGGTGGGAGTGTCACTTGAGCCCAAGAGTTAGAGGCTGCAGTGAACTAAAACCGAACCACCACACTCCAGCCTGGGCAATGGAGTGAGACCTCATCTCTAAAAAATAAAGTGTTGTTATATGGATTGGAACAGAGAACAGAAATAAGACCACATGCCTGCAACCATCTGATCTTTGACAAACCTGAAAAAAACAAGCAATGGAGAAAGGATTTCCTATTAAATGTTGCTGGGATAACTGGCTAGCCATATGCAGAAAATTGAAACTGGACCTCTTCCTTACACCTTATACAAAAATCGACTCAAGTTGATTAAAGACTTAAGTGTAAAACTCAAAACTATAAAAACCCTAGAAGAAAATCTAGGCAATACCATTCAGGACACAGGCACAGACAAAGATTTCATGATGAAAACACCAAAAGCAATAGCAACAAAAGGAAAAATTGACAAATGGGATTCAATTAAACTAAAGAGCTTCTGCACAGCAAAAGAAACTATCATCAGAGTAAACAGACAACCTACAGAATGGGAGAAAATTGTTGCAATCTATTCATTTGACAAATGTCTAGTAACCAGAGTCTATGAGGGACTTAAACCAATTTATAAGAAAAAGAACAACCCCATTAAAAAGTGGGCAAAGGACATGAACAGACACTTCTCAAAAGAAGATATTCATGTGGCCAACAAACATATGAAAAATAGCTCAACATCACTGATTATTAGAGAAAATGCAAATCAAAACCACAACAATATACCATTTCACACCAGTCAGAATGGCGTTTATTAAAAAGTGAAGAGACAACAGATGCTGGCAAGGTTGCAGGGAAAAAGGAACACTTTTACACTGTTGGTGGGAGTGTAAATTAGTTCAACCATTATGGAAAACAGTGTGGTGATTTTTCAAAGACTTAGAGGCAGCAGTATCATTTGATCCAGCAATCCCATTACTGGGTATATACTCAAAGAAATGTAAATCATTCTATTTTAAGGATACATACATGCATATTTTCATTGCAGTGCCATTCACAATAGCAAAGACAGGGGATCAACCCAAATGCCCATCAATGATAGACTGGATAAAGAAAATGTGGTACATATACACCATGGAATACTATGTAGCCATAAAGAGGAATGAGATCATGTCCTTTGCAGGGACATGGATGGAGCTGGAAGCCGTTTTCCTTAGCAAACTAATGTAGGAAGAGAAAACCAAATACGACATGTTCTCACTTAAAAGTAGGAGCTGAATGATGAGAACACATGGACACATGGAGGGAACAACACACCGTGGGGCCTGTTGGTGGGGGTAGGAGGAGGGAGAGCATCCGGAAGATTAGCTAATGGATTCAGGGCTTAATACCTGGGTGATGGGTTGATCTGTGCAGCAGACCACCATGGCACATGTTTACTTGTGTAACACACCTGGAAATCCTGTACTTTTACCCCAGATATTAAAACAAAGTTGAAGAAAAAAATGCTGTTGTATGAATTTAAATAAATAACAATGCTCTGGCACCTGGCAGAGTCCCACTCTCCCACCCTAAAACATATATAAAGAGTCACAAATTCTCTCTGAAGATCTGATGTTCATTCTTCCACTTTAAACATATCAATTCCTCACATCTCTCCCCTTCTGCCCACCACATGCACCAGATCTCAAGGTGCCACAAAACAGAATGCAGTATTACCTCACAAATAGATGAGGGACCCACACCTCAAAATGTTGATAGTGCCTCATAGATTGCTGTTGTAGTCATAGGGCTGAGGAAATGTGGCTACTCCTCTAGTCTTTCTATTAAGTGGATTCCCCAAGCCTGCTCTTTTTCTTTACAACACCCCTTCCCCCTTTACTTGAATTAGTCAGCCCATTTCTGCACAATGATGGAGACTCCTAGGAAGGCAAGCTGAGAAGCCTGAGGTCCTCTCTTGGAGTTGAGAAGCTATGTAAAAGTCTTGGGACAGTACTCACTCCCCAAAACTGATGTCTATTCAGAGAAGAAATTCATGCGTTTTTCTTCACCCATACATAGTATTTTGCAAGGAGTTACCCAAGGAAATAACAGCAGAAACCCATTTGCAGAAAGCTTCGGTTAGTGGGCTCCCCTGAGTAGGGGCTCATTTTGTCACAGAAGGAGCTTCACATTAACAGGGTTATGTGGCATTTGAAAGGCACGAGAATGGGCTCTTGATTGGCTTTGAAAGGAAGCCAAGTGAACTCTACCTGCTGACTGGTCCTAATTCTACTCATGTGCTTAAGTTTCTTTTTTTTTGGTCAATCTGACAACCAATGTTAGCAGATTAGTGAGGATAGCTTTTCTGAATACTTCCAGGATGGCTGCCTTTTTTTTTTTTTTTAAAGGAAAGCCAGAGGAATTGGGCTGAAGTCATTATTCCTGTAAGAGAAAAGCAGCATTTGCTCTCCCATCTCTTCTCTGCAGGAGTAGTGATTAGTTGCACCATTGAATTCTAAGCCTCCTCTTTCAGCAATTACAGAATCTTCTATTATGAGCTCATTGAGAGTTGGGTAGAGTAAAATTTTGCCTATTTTCTTGCTCCACAAGAAAATCAAATTCTGTTCCTTTGCCCAAAGCAACTGTGCCTCTAAACCTGTTCAGGGCATCTGGCTATTGAGATCAACGGCAACACAAACACAATTGGGCCACATTTCTCTTACGAACCAATCGCTCCTTTTCACAAGCCTCAGCAGTGTCAGATTAAGTGAGCCACAACTGCGCAGAGCCATCCATCAAAACCAATCAGCCAACCCATAAATAAACTGCTGGGATGCCTCAAGGGATCAAGAAGAATTTATCCTTGTCTCATTCTTTTGTTCAACACACAACTCCTGTAGCATGTAGAGCCATGTGTGCTGGCCTAGCTGACCCCACTGGAACTGCTAGTGGTGACTTCCAGAGGAGCACACTGCTGGGAATAGTTTCTGGGGACAGTGCAGGCAACTGGGCTTGGGAAGAAGTGATATTTCACAGAAAAGCAACCTCTCAGAGGATTCTGTGTATGACAGATACAGGAACCATATTTCCTGTTCCAGTGATAAGGAAACATTATTGTACAAAATACAAGAGCACTGATGGGGACCGTATTTGAAATTTGCACCTGGATGCAAGTTTGCTGCAGACGGCGTATAAGCTGGCCTAGCACCTGGCCCAGATCCCAGCTACAATCCAGATCCTGTCTCCGGTGTCTTGCCGTGGGAGGGTTGTCAGCTTGGGGAAATTCTTTTGTGAAGTGTAGGGTCCAGCCCTACAGGGTCCTGTGAGCCCCTCTCTACAAGTGTGGGGATGAGAAACTGTGGAAATAAAAGACACAAGACACCAAGAAAGAGAATACAGAGTTTGGGCCCGGGAGTCCACTGCCACCCAAAGCGTGGAGTCTGGCAGTGACCCCGAGTGCCTGACACTCTGACTTTCATTGAGTACAAAGCAGGGGGCAGGATAGGTAGAGCGAGGTAATGGTGGTCAGTGACAGGGTCAGGTAAATCACGTGTCTTGGAGACAGGGGCCCAGGTCTTTCAAGTAGCTGAGGCTAGGAGAAAACCTAATGCATCGGCACTTTTTCCATACTTGTCAAGAAAGAACAAAGACCTCTACGTTACTATTACTGGTATCTTCTAAGAAAAAGAGGAACCAGGTGCAGAAGCAGCACGTGAAAGTGGATGTGGAACGTGATCCCTGAAGCACAGCATCACACAGAGACAATTAAGCCCCCGGATGTCTGTGGGCCTCCTGACAGCCGTCAGGCCCACTGCAAGAGCTTGGGGAGCAGAGTTTTCTCCTGCCTCCTCTGGGGAAGGGGACATCTTGGACGTCTCCTTCCACAGCTGGCTAACCAGCGGGCGCTTTCCCAGCACTGGCGCTGCCGCATGGGCAAGGCGCCCTCCAGCAGCCCTTACGCGGGTATGACAGAGGGCGTAGAGTGTCTTGCCTAGAAAGAGTCATTCAAGAATAGTGTCCCCAGCTGTCAGTGAGGTGCAGTGACAACAGGTGGCCATTCACAAACATATAAAGTCTGAGTATACGAGCCTCATAAGCTTCTTGATTGAAAACTTCCCAGTGATTAAAAACTACCTAAGAGGTGAATCAACATTAAGAATTTAGGAATGGGGCCGGGCGCGGTGGCTCACTCCTGTAATCCCAGCACTTTGGGAGGCCGAGATGGGTGGATCACCTGAGGTCAGGCGTTCAAGACCAGCCTGGCCAACATGGTGAAACCCCATCTCTACTAAAAATACAAAAATTAGCCAGGTGTGGTGGCAGGTGCCTGTAATCCCAGCTACTCCAGAGGATGAGGTGGAAGAATTGCTTGAACCTGGGAGACAGAGGCTGCAGTGAGTTGAGATTACACCATTGCACCCCAGCCTGGAAAACAGAGTAAAATTCCCATCTTAAAAAAAAAAAAAAAAGAATTTCGGAATGGAAAGGTTGTAGTTACAAAACCAGCTGTGATACTGAATACTGGATTCATTTAACTGCAGAACTAAGATTAAGCACCTGGGGAGTCAGAATCACACAATAGGACAGGAATATCTTGAACCCTTTGAATGTAATAGTAATACACAGAACAAAATATTGGGAGGTCAGGACAAGGGGATATTGAAGGAAGCCTCGAGAATGCTAGATATCTCATCCTTCAGCGCAGGTAATCAATGTTGTCAGAATAATGAAACTGAAACGTAGTTAAAAAAATGACTTCAATTTTTCAATGACTTTTTTACTCATCCTTTCTTTCTCCTTCCGTCCTCTTTCTTTCTTTCTCTCTCTTTCTTTCTTTCTTTCTTTCTTTCTCTCTCTCTTTCTTTCTCTTTCTTTCTTTCTTTCTTTCTTTCTTTCTTTCTTTCTTTCTTTCTTTCTTTCGTTCTTTCTTTCATTCATTCTTTCTTTCTTTCCCTGAGACAGAGTCTCACTCTGTCACCCAGGCTGGAGTGCTGTGGCGTCATCTCGGCTCACTGTAACCTCTGCATCTCAGATTCAAGTGATTCTCCTGCCTCGGCCTCCCAAGTAGCTGGGATTACAGGTGCCCACCACCACATCCAACTAGTTTTTGTAATTTTAGTAGAGACAGGGTTTTATCATGTTGGCCAGGCTGGTCTCAAATTCCTGACCTCAAATGATCCACCCGCCTCAGTCTCCCAAAATGTTGAGATTGCAGGCGTGAGCCATCATGCTTGGCCTTGTAGTCTTATTTCTCAAATGTGGTGGGTTATTTCAAGAACTAGCATCCTGGGAGCAGCATTTTCTAACCATTTTTTAATCCATCCATCTAAATTTTTTATATACATAGGTAAAGAAAGATGTTTGGCATGATGTCACCAAGTGTTAATGCGGATAGGATTTTGAGTGATGTGTTATTTTCTTCTTTTCTTTATTGTTTGGATTTTTAATAGTTATGCAATGTTTATTTTATAAAAACAATAAAGACACTATTTTGATCAAACTGCCACTTCCACTTCATTAAATCATTTTTTTTTTCCTGTTTGTTAAATTCTGGCCTCCGATAGCAATTTTTCTAAGTACATCTTCAATTTCCTGAGACATTAAATCACCAGCAAGACCAGCCAAGGGATTTCAAATGTCCTTCTTTTAAGCTGATGCAGTTTAATGATATTACCATTCAGAATAGGAAGTAGGGAAAAGTAAAGAAAGAGAGATGGATGGAAACAAAGAGATAAGCTGGAAAGCTTGTTTTTCCCAAGTCCGGCATGAGTGTAAGAATGCAGAAATGCTAAAAAGGTACAGTACTGCTTATGAGGAGCAGGAAGAGCAAGACATAAGGCGTACTTTGGAGTCATAGTCCCAGAGCTAGACTTTAAACATCTGACTTCATAGAGTCAGGCATGGCTCCATGCACGCCTGTAGTCCCAGCTACTCAGGAGGCTGAGGTCCAGGAGTTCAAGGTTGCAGTGAGCTATGATTGTGCCACTGCACTCTGGCCTGGGCAACAGAGCAAGACCCTGTCTCTAAAACAACAACAGCAACAAAACACATAACCACATGGGAATAAAAGGAAGGGTGCAGAGAATGAGATGCAGGATGGAGTAATACTAGAGGTGGAAATGAAGGCGGGGGAGATGTGTTAGGAGGATTAGGGGTTAGAGGACTCGACACAGACACTTGTCCTGCCCTGCCTGTGGCCACAGAAAGATGAAAAGTGTGGGGTGCATGGCGAGACATCAAGATGACTAAGAAATAGAAATCCCTCCACGTCAAATGCATGCATACGACCATCTTTAAATGCAAAGAATTACAATATAGACACAGCTGAAACCTGAGGCAACTCTGGAAAATGAAACCCTCACATTTAATCAAAATAAGATCACTGGAAACCTGATTGAAACCTTTCATGCCCCTCAGATTATTATGAGGGGCAACTTGAGTGAGTGAGAATTGTATTTTATTCACCTTAGTTCAAATAATGTACATAAAATCCAATTCTGGTCTACTCACCTGGGGAGGGGAATACCTGTTCTAACAGCAGCAGCAACCACAGCAACAAAAGCAACCTGGTGTCTAATCTTAGATTCACTGCTATAAAGAGGACAACAAGAGGAAAAAGCCAGAGAGAGACTTTAATCAATTGGAGTTTAACCTTTGGTTCGATACGTTTCATCTTGTGGTCAGAAATGAAAGGGCTGAGGCGGCTTTATTTTAAAAGTTGTGTTGATGACTTATCAAAAGCAGTTATATCTGGGAGATCATTCAGGTGAGAGAACACTCCAAAGTAATTTCTGTTCTATTTAGCATTTATATAGCACCAGAGAGCTCTGTGGGGTTATTAATACACAGCTCTTACTTTCAGAGCAATTTACAGCCCTTCTGGACTGTGCCCTTATCCGCAGGGCTGGAGGGGTAGGCAGGGGCCAAGAAGTCAGATGGCTGGAGCCTCTGCTTTGAAACTATCCATTTGCCTTTCCTGTTGAGGGCGGCCCCTCTGCTCAGAAATCAGCTTCCTCAGCAGCCCTGTCCTCATCCATGAAGGACAACCCTTTCCTGCTCTATGGAAGCTCTGTGGACGGGCCATTTTCTGTAGAAGAAACACACAGAAAGGATGAGAAATACAGAGAGATACCCACAGTGTGAACCCTAGGCAAAAGGTGGCATTAGGCCAGGCGGGGTGGCCCACATCTGTAATCTTAGCACTTTGGGAAGCCTAGGAGGGTGGATTCTTGAGGTCAGTAGTTCGAGACCAGCCCGGCCAATATCGTGAAACCCCATCTGTACCAAAAATATAAGAATTAGTTGGGCATGGTGGTGGGTGCCTGTAATCCCAGCTACTCAGGAGGCTGAGGCAGGAGACTCGCTGAACCCCGGAAGTGGAGGTTGCAGTGAGCCAAGATTGTGCCACTGCACTCCAGCCTGGGCAACAGAGTAAGACTGTCTCAAACCAAACATACGAAAATGCAGCATGTGTTCCACTCCCCTCTGGCACCAACCTTCTTCCTGTGGAGATGGCTGCCTGCACTCGCCCTGGGTGGGAATCAGGGACTCCCTGCTCCCTGTCGTCTTCCCACAGTCCCTCCCTGAGCCTCCTGCCAGAAGCAGCACTCCATCTCCGTAAGACTGCAGGCTGGGCCATGCGCTCTTGTCCTGGAACTGGGGGCCAAATCTCTAGAGTGCCTCATATGCCCAAGAGAGCTGCCAGGGACTGTCAACCTGGGTGGGCACCTCTCTGGGGACTTAATAGGGGCAGCAGCACTGGCTCTCCCTCATGCCAACTTCTCGCCCTCAACCCCGTCTTTCTACAAGAAAAGACCAATATGGGGCATCAACTTAGATACCCATCAAAGGTGGGCTGCATAAAGGAAATGTACTGCATATACACCATGGAATACTATGCGGCCATGAAAAAGGATGAGATCACGTCCTTTGAAGCACATGGATGCAGGTGGAGGCTGTTTTCCCAAGCACATTAATGCAGGAACAGAAAACCAAACACTGCATGTTCTCACTGCTAAGGGAGCCGAACACTGGGTAGTCATAGACAAGGATGGGGACAGTAGACACCAGGCACTGCTGGAAAGGGGAGAAAGGGAGGGAGGCAAGAGCTGCAAAACTACCTACTGGGACCTATGCCAACTACCTGGGTGAGTGGAGCAGTGGTATCCCAAACCTTAGCATCATGCAATATACCCATGTAACCCCCAATCTAAAATGAAAGTTGAAATTATTTTTTTAAATGAAGTATGGACACCCGCCCCCCTCAAAAAAAAAGAAAAGACCACAAGCGGAGCGGACGGGAGAGGATCTCTGGGGCAGTGCCCCTGTGGAAAGTGCAGTGCTCAGTTTAAGATTCTCTTCTTCCACGAAGCCAAATGAGGGTTTTTTACAGAGTTACTTCTGAAGGTTGGAGGTTCCTGCCAGAAGAGAGGAGGACAGTGTGGTTCCTAAAGAGCGTGCGGGCCCTGGGCAAATCAGTCTGAAGGGATCCTAGTAAAAGAAACACGTGTGTCCTAAAGGGCAGTGTTTGCAGCATTTCCTGTCCCTAAGTGCAGGGCTAAAGGCCACCTCCCAGGAGGCCTTGGAGTGGCCAGCTGGACATCTGTGTAGACAGTGAGCTTGTTGGTTGGCTTGAGTGGGGAGAAGAGAGTTGGAAAAGAGAGATGGCAGAAGGAGAGAGGGCATGGCTGTGGGGCACCCGGCTTGCTCAGAGTCTGGTGTGGCCAGGATCTGTCACCCTCAGGTTGAGGGGAAACTGTAGAACATGGCAGAACCCAAGCTCTTTTGCTGTACTCTCAGCCAGAGGGCTGTTGGCTGGGGTTGGAGTCCTCACCCCAAGAGGCTGGAGAATAGAAGGCCAGGAGTAGGCTCTTAGAAGGGTTGGAAAACTCAGGCCAGGGAGGCCCCCCTTCCTGTGGGAGGAAGCCAATGTTGCTTCAAGGAGCTCACATGGCTGGACATTGCCATGAAGAGCCTCCCAGTGCCGGTGTGAGCCCCAGGTACAGGGCCAGCCCGGACGGTCCACCACAGCACCTGCGCAGATACTGAGCTTCCCTTCAGTCTTCATTATGCAACCAGCGAAATATCAGAAAGCAGATGAAAAACAATGCAAATCACGCCAACTTTTAACTTCTTTCACCTCCTGCTTCTACATCTAAAGTCGAGTCATAGGAATACTAGTTTGGACAGATTGTTTAGATTCTAATGTGACACCAAGTGTCTCATTTAAGTAAATTTTAGTATCTGTAAAATGCATACATTAAGATAATCTTATTTGGGGATTTAAAAAGTAAGTTTGTTTTACCACTCAATGCAAAAATAATACCGATCTTCTGTAGGAAATGTAGAAAGCACCGTTTTTTAAAAGCTAAATCTGAACAGAAACCGCACACTGAGAAGTAATGATTAGACTTTGGAGTAGCTTCTTTCTTTCCCGTCATTCTGTGTACGTGCGCGCTGCCATGCATGGAGATGGGATCGTATTGCACATGCTGCGTTGTAACCTACTTTTTAATCACAGCATTATATCATAAACACTTTCCATGGAATTCTTATGCAGCATCACATATTGGACATGGGGTATTTTCTGTCGGACATCTCACATGGGGAAGCCTACCTGGACAGTCCTCGTTGTTTCTCTAATGGGGTGGCTGTTGGAACTAAGCTTGTGGAATTTTGCTTTGGAGGCCTTTCTAAACCTGAACTCATAGCTTCTCACAGCGCTTCAGTGAATTCTGGACTGGTGGAGTTGGAGGGGCGGCAGGAACAGGGTGAACGTGGGACGCGGGGCTGTGAGACCAAGGCAAGCCTGATGATATAGTGTGGATGTGTGTCCCTCCAAATCTCCTGTTGAAATGCAGTCCCCACTGCCGAGGTGGGACCTGCTGAGAGGCACTGGGCTGTGGCGGTGGATCCCTCTTGACTTGGTGCTGTCCTTGCCATAGTGAGTGAGTTCTGGTGAGATCTGGTTGTTTAAAACAGGGTGGCACCTGCTGCCCGCTCCTTCTTGCTCTTGTTCTCACCATGTGCCGTGCCTGCTCCCACTTGGCCTTCTATCATGAGAAAAAGCTCTCTTAAGTCTCCTCAGAATCTAGGCAGATGCCAGCGCCATGCTTGTCCAGCCTGCGGAACCATGAGCCAATTACACCCGTTTTCCTTATGAATTACCCAGTCTCAGATATTCCTTTTATAGCAACACAAGAATGGTCTAACACATCCGGGATAGATGGTAGATGGCAGGTCTGGGGTTGTGGCCTGGGTCTGGAGCTGTGAGAGAATTGCTTAGAATTCTGCAAGACCATATAGGAGGCCAGGTGACATGAAAGGTTGTGGGTCAAACCAGGCAGGGGGGTCCACAATCGGGAAGGTGTGCAACCTGTGTACAAACATTTGCTCCAGGAAATCTGTGAACACAGACCGTGTGCTGGATACTAGAGAGCTGATACTCTGATGACTGAAAGGGAGCCAAACTCCGTTCCAGCCTAAGAAACAGCAGTCTAGTAGTGAGGGCATCGTAAGAAAAAGGTTTCATTAAAATGTAATAAATGCCATCAAGGAAGCTGGAACAGTTGCAGTGGGACAGGAGGGGAAACCTCTCAGAGTGTGGGAAATCTCACAAGGAGGCTGATGCCAGAGTTGAGTTGGGGGGCAGGGCACAGCAGATGGAGGGACAGTGGGCATGCGTGGGGGGCGAGGTCAAGTGCAGGATGGCAGGCAAGGTGAGAGCAGCTCGGGGAGTGGGAGTGGATCTTGGTGTTTGGGGAAAAGAAGGGAGAAGTTCTAAAAGTCAGATTCAATAAAATCTTTTGAGGATTTGCTCTAAGGAGCTGTAATAGAATGGTGTTTTAGTTTGTATGCAAAAGACCATAGACTGGCTGGCTTATAAACAACAAACATTTATTTCTTTTTCTTTTTCTTTTCTTTTTTTTTTTTTGAGACAGAGGTTTGCCCTTGTCTCTCAGGCTAGAGTACAATGTGGTGATCTCGGCTCACTGCAACCCGTTCAAGCAATTCTCCTGCCTCAGCCTCCCTAGTAGTTGGGATTACAGGTGCCTGCCACCACACCTGGCTAATTTTTGTATTTTTAGGAGAGACAAGGTTTCACCATGTTGACCAGGCTGGTCTTGAACTCCTAACCTCAGGTGATCCACCCTCCTTGGCCTCCCAAAGTGCTGGGATTACAGGCGTGAGCCACTGCACCCAGCCCAAACATTTATTTATTATAGTTCTAGAGGTTGGGAGTCCAAAACTAAGTTGCAGGAAGATTTGGTGTCTGGTGAGATCCTGCTTCCTGGTTCATACATGGCACCTTCTGGCTGAGTCCTCACATGGTGGAAGCAGGAGGAGCTTTCTGAGGCTTCTTTCATGAGGGCACTAATCTCATTTATGAAGGCTCTGCCCTCATGACCTAATCACTCCCAATGGCCCCAGCTCCTAACATCATCACACTGGGGTTAGGATTCAGCATGAGGATTTGGGTAGACAAAAACATTCATTCCATTGCAAATGGGCACCATGGGGTTGTAGCTGGGCTAATGAAAGTGTGCCCTGCTCTGGTGATGGGTGATCAAAAGCTCACAAATCACCACTAAAGAATGTGCTCATGGAACCAAATACCATCTGTTGCCCCAATAACCTATGGGAATAATTTTTTTTAAAAAAAAGAAAGAAAGTTGAACTGTTCAGCTCTGTTATGTGCAAGCTCTGTGACATTAATTTTCCTCGCTGAGCTTTCCTCGCCCATCTGTAAAACCAGGGGTCAGCTGTAACTCTCTGGGCTATGCTTAGGGTCAAACGAGAAAACTGGAGGGAAAACACCTATCACGCTGGAGGCCCAGGAAGCCTGGACTTCTTCCTACCACCTTGAAAACCCAGCTCTCATGGAAGACACTGTCTGCTGGGTATTCAGCTGGAAGTGCCCACGCGCCATGTCCTAAGGGCAAGGTTACTTCTCTGCCATCAACTGAGTCTGTGAAGGCTGAGTCGGGATGAGTGTGGAAGGTCTGGAACATGAATCTCATTGCTGTTTAATTCAGGGCCAGGCTTGTTCTACAAAGTTGCCCAGCACAGTCCCATGAAGTCAGGACACAGCGTACAGCTTCTAATGCCTCCTAACCTGGCAGGAAAGGATTAGCAGGTGAGCTCTAGCCCTTGAAACCACCACAATGGTGGCCACCATGATTGTGCCCTTGACAGCCATTATCAGAGCTCACCTGTCCCAAGAGTGTTTTGGGCTGAAGTGTGTTCCCCTTGCTCCCTTTCCCAAATTCACATGTTGAAGTCCTAAGCCCCAGGACTTCAGAATGTGGCTGTATTTGAAGACAGGCCTTCAGAGAGTTGACTGAGTTAAAATGAGGTCAGAAGGATGAGCCCTAATCCAAAGGAATGCTCTTTTTATAAGAAGAGGAGATGAGGGCACAGACACACACAGAAGGAAGACCATGTGGGAACACAGGGAGAAGACGCCCATCTGCCAGCCAAGGAGAGAGGCCACAGGAGAAACTAACCCTGCCGACATTTGGATCTCAGACGTCCGGCCTCCAGAACCATGAGGAAATAAATTTCTGTTTAAGCCTCTCGGTCTGTGGTGCTTTGTCGTGGTAGCCTGAGCAGACTCAGACACAGAGGCTGACAATCTTCCTCTTCCTTTCTATTATTCTTGCCGCTAAACATCAAACCAAGCATATTCTGCCAGCGAGTGCCCTTGCAGCTGAGGTGCATCTGTGGCCTTATTTTTCCTGTTCACTCAAACCTTCGTGACTGGAACCTTCCATGGCTGCTCCAGCCCCAGCTCTCCCTTCCCCAAGCCCTGCCATGTGTAGACCTCAGAGCTCTCTCATCACTTCATGAAAATGTATCTTGTGCCTCAGTTATAGTAGAAGCCCTTAGGCTGCCAACTGCGTGGCTGTGTCACCTGGAGCAAGTTCCGGAGCCTTCAGTTTCCTCATGTGTAAGAACAGCTGTAACCTGACCACACTGGATAAACAACCAGCTCGGCCTGACCGTGGAATCCCAGATGCCTCTCTTGGCCCGTGGGGGGACACCCTGCTCCGCCACCTCTCAGGGCTACCATCGCTACCAGGAAAGGCCTGGCTGACCCTGTGGCCCGGCTTCTGCTGGCCACAGCAGGTGCACAACCTACTGTAGACTGTGGTTCAGCTCTGAGGCCCCAACATTCCCAGGCTGTGTCTTCATGCAGCACACGGTTATCTGGCTTATGTTCAGCCACCACGTTCTGTGAGAGGACAAGGACGGATGAAGCCTTCATCTTGTCTGCCTGGACTCCGAGATAGTATCCTTGTGCTGCAATAGGTAATAGCTCCCTGCAGCTGATGACTCAGACTTCCTCCTTTCAAAAAACACCTTTGCTTTTTGGCAGGGCCACTGTTCCTCTGTGACATTCAAGAAGCACTGACCACAGAGACCTGCCTGCAAGCTGCAAAAACCATAAGGGGAAAAACTTTGCCTGGAGAGTGCTCTTGAACACTAAATCATATTGCTTTGCCAAACAGGAATATGGGGCTGAAATAGGGGTCTTTGTCAGAGGTAGGTGCAATTTGACAATTGAAGCCAACAGGTTTGAACTATAGTGAAAGTCCGTTTGGTTAAAAAATAAACTCCAAGTTTGCAAAAGGGTCAGTTGTCATTACTTTTATTTGGGCTCAGACATCTTTCCCAATCACAGCTTAATCTTTTCTCAAACAATCTATGACCACCTCCAGCTACAGGAAGCTGGAAGAGCCACTGTATCATGCCCAAATAAGGAATATTACGAAGATGTCTGTGTATCTAGGCAGACTAGCCCCCTCCACACCAGGATTGGTCATCTGAATTGACTTTACCTGTGAGCACCTATCAGCTAGAAGGCTGGACTTTTGGTGACACAGCTTTTTTCCCCCCTCTCAACTTTTTTGTCTGTTATATCTTGTTATTGAACTCAGAAGCAGGAACAATGCCCCAATCCCTCTGGGAGATATGGTGTCATGGCAGTTCGGGTTCTTTCTAAATGCACATGTCATTTGTCCTGACATCTGGTTCTGAATCACATGGAGACTATAAAAAGGCAGAACGTAAATAAATGTTTACAGAAGTAGGAAGGCTGCAAATCTTGGGACCTCCAAAATTACGGCTTGTTATCATTTAATAATGGCTACATCTTAGCAGAATTCAAATCCCTCTCATCCTCCTAAACTGGTGGCCTTTCATTAGTTTTATTAACGTGGTTTAGTTTAGGGGAAGGGTTATTATCATTTAAAGTATGAACTAAGTTTCTCCCTAAAGTAGTTTGATCCACACTCAGGAATGATCAGGGCAGTTTGGAGGTTACAGGCAGGATTGAGGTGGTTTAGATCATATCTCTTCCACTGTCATAATTTTCTCATTGTTATAATTTTTGCAAAGGTGTTTTTAGCCCTTTGTTAAAGTACAAAGATTGCCACGTGGATGAGCAGGGTTTGAACACCTCGCCTCTTTGAGAGGACCTCTCCATGCCCCACCAGCTCCTGTGGGCGTCATGGCCCCTCACTATTGGGTAAAGAATGTGACTCCAGTTCCTCTACAAAGTGTCATCTGCCACCTCAGCCAACCTGGTTTTCTGCACATTCGCTCCCTTATTTAGCAAGCTTGAGAATCTTTTTTGTTTATCTCCAATTCAGTGCTTGAAGGGAGAAGGGGAAAAGCTGCATTTGCTCTGCCTCAGACCTCTGGTACCATCAGTCCCTGGTTTGTGGGGCGTGAAGCAGATAAAATTATGGGACCATCCTTGAGAAAAAGAATAAAAGTGATTTTACTTTGGCAAATTTTACCGAAGCATATGACCATGTAAACGCATTGCAGGAGCTTATCCCAAAGCCTGGTGGCAACTCAAAAAATTGTGAGAAGTGGCCAGGCGTGGTGGCTCATGCCTATAATCCCAGAACTTTGGGAGGCCCAGGAGGGTAGATCACTTGAGGTTTGGAGTTTGAGATCAGCCTGGCCAACACGGCAAAACCCTGCCTCCACCAAAAATACAAAAATTAGCAGGATGTGGTGGTGCATGTCTGTAATCCCAGTGACTTGGGAGGTTGTGGCAGGAGAATCGCTTTTATTGAACCAGGAGGTGGAGGTTGCAGTGAGCCGAGATCGTGCCATTGCACTCCAGCCTGGGTGACAGAACGAGACTCCATCTCAAAAAAAAAAATTGTAAGATTCATACATTTAGAGAGGAGAGCTTTATTTCTCATAAAGGATTGTTGCCTGCAGGCTGGCCACCCTGAAGGCTAAGAAGTGTAACATCTGGCAGAGACTGAAGGCAGGCACCTCAAGGGAGGGAAGAATGGAACAGGAATTTATGCCAAATGGGTTGGCTAAACATATATATTTAATAGGTTTTAGAAGGAGCTATGTATATTCATGAAGAAAAGTTGCACACATGCATGGTAAGCAAACATGTATATTACATATACCCCATGATCACTTTGGGGTAGAGACTTAACATTTAAATGGATTACAGTTAGGCTTTGTATGTCAAACGGCCAGGAAAGGACACAGAAGCCTTTTGTGTGCAGCCTCTGTAAACCAGCCAGAACCAGCCCACGGTCGCTGGTTATTTATCAGGGGGGAATGTATTGTGAAGCTGGTGAGCTGTCATGTCGAGACTGCAAGAAGGGAGGAGAGTCTGACGGGGGCATCTGGTGATTGGCTAAAGTCAGTGATGGAGCAAGCCTTCTGTTCTTTGTTTTTCCAGAGCTAGCTTCTGTTTAACTCTTAGGAAATCATCCAGTAAAAGTTAGCAAGGAAGGAAGTACACTGAGGTATCATTGACCTCCCATCTTGTCATGTAATTTAATTTTCCAAGGTTTTCTGAGGCATTCTGGACCAAGTCAGGCTCGTTCCCTCTGTTGACAGGGCTCAAGATTTTATTTTTATTCCACACTCAGAAGGAGCCTGTGGCTTAGGATTCACTGGCTCCTCCGGAGATCTGCCTGTGCTCTCTGGGATGTTGGTGGCATTTCTGTGGGATGCTTCTTGGCCACTTGTGGCCTTTAGTTCTTGGGTCTTGAGTCCCCTCAACCATCCCCACCTGCCCAAGTCTCTCCCACCTTCATTCTTCCTCTTTTTATTAGGTAGCAAGATAAGTTCTGTCATTGACTCGGCCTCAGTGCCCACTTCTGTAAAGTGGGGATTTAGGATGTTATCTTTTAGAAAATGTCTGAAACATACTTGGCTCTCAATGAATGTCATCCTGTGCCTATTTCTCAAACCACATGCACAGATTCCTGAGCCATCAGCTGCTCATACTTCTATGTCTGGTTCCACAACAAAATTTTATCACAGCAAAGAATTGTAAAATTTGTATTCCTCATCCTATAGTGTAAAAATAGCTGCCAGAAGAGACCATGGACCATGCAGAACAGAGATTAGAACGATTCACTGAAGACTTGTTTATTGTAGTAAATGACCCAAACCAACTTAAATCTTAAATGTCCTGCCAGAAGAGATGAGTAAACCTAAGGTAACATTATACAGTGGAATCCATGACAACTACCAAACTCATTTTAAATATTAATAGATTTCATAATATATTGCCAAGTGAATACTACAGGTGACAGAACCGTATTTACAATCTTATTTTATTTCTATAAAATAAATACTTTATACACACACACCACACACACACACACACACACACGCACACCCCACAGTGTTGCAGGAAGCATATGCACCAGATGTTAACTGTGGTTATCAGAAGGATGAGGCAAGGGGCCATTTTCTTGTTTTGCTGACCTGCATTTCCTATAAGGCTGCAGTGGAGGAGGCCCCTCGGGGCCCCACACCCTGGCGCTCTCCTTTCCTCTGTCCAACCCCATTTCAAGCTTATAATCAAATTCTAATCAGCATGTGGGTACCCAATTGCCGAATGTTTTTGGGCTCCTGCTTGTCAATTTAAAAACAGCAGGCGTTTCTAGCCAATTACCACAGTGACTCTAGAAGAATGATTACTTTCTCCATCTTGTGGCTCTGATGATTCTTCAGGAAATTGAGCTGAGAGTTTAATGTCAAGTGGCTTTGTGAACAGCATTTTTATTGGAAGTAGAGCCTTTGATTTCTGAGTTGTGAAGCAACTCTGTTCTATTTGATAGAGTGTTTTCTTGGACCATGTAAGACATCAAATTTGGTTCAAAGAAGAGGACCTTGTGTGGGGACTACATACACAGGTGATCCTAAAATGTCAGCAGTTACATCTTTAGGTAGCTCTGAAGGGTTTGAAGCAGCTTCCTAATAAGCAGCTGGTTTTGTTGTGAAATTGTATTTCTAAATGGCACCTTCTCAGAGCAGCTGAGAAATAATTGTGAAATAATTATTAATAATTGTATGTTAATAATTATTGATTATTAATAATTATTTATAATTATTAAGAATGACTAAAATCATTCAAGTTTTTTTCTGTTTTACTAATAATAAGTAAAGATTTGACTCTTGTGTTTTATTTTATAGCTTGCAAAATATCTTTTAAAAACAGCTTTATCGAGATATAATTTTCATACCATACAATTCAGTCCCCCCCACCTTTGTTTTTTGAGACAGGGTTTTGCTCTGTCACCCAGGCTTGTGTGCAGTGGCATGATCATGGCTCACTGCAGCCTCAATATCCTGAGCCCAAAGGATCCTCCTATCTCAGCCTCCCAGAGCTGGGACTACAGGTGTGTGCCACCACACCTGGCTAATTTTTAAATTTTTGTAGAGATAGAATCTCTCTATGTTGCCCAGGCTGGCCTCCAACTGCTGGGCTCAAGTGATCCTCCAGTAATGAAATTATAGGCACGAGCCACTGCACCCCACCAATTCTCCCATTTAAAGTGTACAATTGAATGGTTTTGAGTATATTTGCAGAGTTGTGCAACCATCACCATAATCTAACTTTAGAACAATTTTTTCACCTCAAGAAGAAATTCTGCCTATTTGCAGTCACTTCCTATTCTCCATCCAACCCTCATTCCTAGTCCTACGAAATGTAGGGGATAAGAAAAACCTTCCCCCTCACCCCTTGAAGGTTCTCTAATGAAAGACAGAACAAAAGGAGAAAAGGTACACCAATTTATGAACATGCATGGTGGGGTTGGGTTGTGGGTGGGGGAGTGGTGGATCACAGGGGGATTGCCCACCAATCCAGTGTGGTACAGAGCTTTACAGGAGAGAAAGGAGACAGAGAATGTAGGCAATGCTTTTGAGGAGCAGTAAATCATTAGGGAGAATGAATGGAACCATGATGTGGGAGGTGGATATTACAGGAAGAAGAGATATGGAGCTGCACAGGAACAAAGGTTGTCTTATCATGCAAGAAAGTCCCCCAGGTTATCTCCTGGGGTTATCCTCAGAAGAACAGATGAAAAGTTTGTCTGGGCATAGGGATGACTCCCAGTCTCTTCTTTACTGGTTGGTAGTTCCTGGTTATTTGATGAGATCCCTAGGGAGGGGGTTTAAGTCAATTATTTTTCTTTTGGAAAGAAGCTTTCTTGGTCAGAGAAGGAAATTCCAAAGAAAGTCCCTCCTGGCACTTGGTGGGTGGGGGTAGAACAAAACAGGGTTAGAGGCAGCTTGATGATGAGGCAACTTCTAAGGTCTCTCAGCATGTCAAAGCATCAATTTTGGGGGTGTCATTTTCTAAGCCCCAAAAGCAACCACTAATCTACTTCCTATCTCTATAGCTTTATAGATTTGTCTATTCTGGATGTTTCATATAAATGGAATTATACAATATGTGGCCTTTTGAACTGACTTCTTTCACTTACATACATAAAGTTTTTGAGGTTCGTGTATGTTATAGCATGTATCAGTACTTCATTTCTTTTTATTGTCAAGTAAAATTCCACTGAATGAATATACCACATTTTATGTATTCATTCATCAGTGGAATATTTGAATTGTTTCCACCTTTTTTTTTTTTTGACTTGTTAAAGTATGCCCCTGGCTGACAGACAATATGGACTCCCAATGACTAACTGAGGTGCTCAAAGTTAACACAGAACCAGGCTTCCATGACTGGTGAAGGAGTGGTCACATATTCTGTGTTCTCAGAAAGATGTAAAAATGTCACAGGACCTCCCTTCTACAACCCAAACTAGTTCTCATTGTCAGTGCCCAGACAGACTGCAGCTGGAAACTCTCCAATTTGTAACTGCCTAATGAGTTCTTGCCTGCTGTCCAAATAGTGCCAATTTATCAAAACAGAGGAATTGCAAGAGAGAAAGAGTTTAATGCACATAGAATCTGTTAAACAGGAGACCAGAATTTTATTACTACTCGAATCAGCCTCCCTGAAAATTCAGAGGCTAGACTTTTTTAAAGATAGTTTGGTGGGCAGTGGGTTGAGGGTAGGGAATACTGATTGGTTGGGTTGGGGATGAAATCATAGAGACGTGAAGCTGTCCTCTCACACTGAGTCAGTTCAATGTCTGATGAAGAAAAATTACAGAGACCTTGTCTCTACAAAAATAAAAGATTAGCAAGATCTGGTGGCGTTTGCCTCTACTACCAGCTATTTGGGAGGCTGAGGTGGGAGGATTGCTTGAGCCCAGGAGTTTGAGGCTGCAGTGAGCATGATCATGTCTCTGCTCTCCAGCCTGAGTGACAGAGTGAGACTGTCTGAGAAATGAAGAAGGAAAGAAAGAGAGAGAGAGAGAAAGAGGAAGGGAGGGAAGGAGGGAGGGAGGGAGGGAGGGAAAGAGAGAAAAAAGAAAGGGAGAAGGAAAGAAAGAAAGAAGGAAGGGAGGGAGGATGGGAAAGAGAAAAGAGAGAAGGAAAGAAAGAAAGAGGGAAAGAGGGAAAAAGAAAGAGAAAAAGAAAGAGGAAGGAGATAGAGGAAGGAAGGAAGAGAGAGAGAGAGAGAGAGAGAGAGAGAGAGGAAGAGAGAGAGAGAGAAAAGAAAGAATTGATTCTTGGCCCTGTCTCTTTCCGTAAGACTGAACTGCAGCACCCTCTGATGAGCAACTTTGTAAATTCTCTGTATCAAGGTTTCCAGAGAATTGTTACTTCTCCTCACTCAGCTGCCCCTTGTGCAAGCCACAGAAAACTCTAGAAATCTCCACTCTCCTTCCCTCAAATCGCCAGTTGCTTCAGGGAGCCCACAGTTGTAGCTCCTCCCTCTCTCCTTCACCTGGGTGCTGCAACAGCCTGGCAGCTTAGGGTGAGAAAGGGGCTGACGGCTTTTTCTACGCTGACCCAGGGTTGTGTGCCAGGGTAGGGAGGGGACCAAGAGGTCTCACCTGCCTGAGTGACAGTGATGATTGTAGGATAATCTCACAACCAGGCTGGCATGTGTTTGAAGTGGACACTTTCTCCCTTAGTGTTTTTGGGGCTTCTTCGGAGGACCTTATGGGGAATGCTTGACTTTTTCCTGTAAAGGAAGAAGGACGTGCTCTTTTTTTTTTTTTTTTTTTTTTTTTTCCTGTCTGGCACTTCCCTTGTGATATTGTTTTTCTCCGGCCCTCTCCTCTGTGGGAGACCTCATTTGTGGGGGCCAAGCAGTCCTCTTGGGCCTGTGGTGACTTGCTCCCTCTGTCCTGCCTCGTGTCTGCAGCACTTGACACCCCTCAAACTTGCATGGTGCCAGCTGTCCCCAGCTGAGGAGCAAACCCCCTTTCTTTTTCTTTTCTTTTCTTTCTTTCTTTTTTTGATACGGAGTCTCGTTCTGTTGCCCAGGCTGAAGTGCAGTAGTGCAATCTTGGCTCACTGCAACCTCTACCTCCCAAAACTCCTTTTCTTTTTCTGCAGCTGGCCAGCCTGGTTCCACCCTCGGCACTTCCCAGGTGGAGGTGGACTCCAGGCCCCATTGCCCCACTAAATGTAGATGAGACATTTCAATCTCCCTGTTGTTCCTTTGAAATTCTTACAATCCTTTAGAATTTGAGAAAAATCACCCAAATCCATTGACCTTAGGAGAGAGAGGATCTCTAAAAATGCCATTTTCTACCTTTTTATAATCATAAAATGTGGTTATGAATGTGGACCACAGTCCTTTACCAGATTTTCACTATCTTACTTTTCAAATTTGCAGTTTCTACTGGGACTCAGAATTCACCTTATCATCTGATACCTGTTGTATCTAGGTACTGCAAGTAAAACTTACCACTTAACAAAGGTCCAATCAGCCTTTTATTTCTAGGGTTTTTAAAAATTAGCCATTTTTAAACCCTCCCATGGGATCCTTCCCCCATGGTTGTCCTTAGATGTTCTTGTTTTCTTTCTAAAGGCCTGAATCCTGAATCCAGCTGTGCCGGTCATTAAGAGTTGTCTGCTAAGCTGTGGTATCAGTGTGTGGAAAGAGACTGCAGTACTGGATTGAGGATCCCATGAGCATGCGCTTGTCAAACCCAAAATAATTGAAAGTATCAGAATTTAGTTTTAAAGAGTATTCAAATGCAAATCATGGGGTAACAGAATAGCCATCGGGTGACATAGACTCCAAAGGAATGAGTCAGTGCTCTGAAGTTAAAAAGCTAAGGTCTTGCTTATATAGGTAGAAAACAAATAAATTTAACAGGATTGAAGCATTTTTCATAGAAAGTTGGTTTATGAGTTACAGCAATCTAATTAGTTGTAGCTTGCTTTATTTTTCTTTCCCAATTATATGTATATATAATTGATCTATGATGAAAATCAGCAGTGAAGAGGAGAGGAGTCTTCTCTGGAGCCCTTTTGGTCTATTACAATATTTTACAAAACAATGTAGACAGATAAAGGGCTAACCTATGACAGGGGAACAAAAGCTGCAGCTGCCTGGGTTATAGTGGCCTGTCATGTGACTCAGGTCCCATCACTGCATTCCTTTAAGATTCAAAATAATTTAAAGTTCCAACAACTTTGAAGTTGAATTACTTATTTTCACAGGTTTGAATTCTGTCTCTGCTCTCACCAGAGTGTAACTTTCAAGGGATGCCTGCCTGTTCTCTCTCAGCCTGGTTTTCACTTGTGTATGATAAGGTCATTAATAACACCAATTTCAGGATTCTGGTGAGGATGGCACAAGGCCTGATATATAGTAGAGCCCAGTAAGTGATGGTCACTTCTGTAACTTACATATGACCCTCAGGTTCCGCCCTCTCCTAGCACCTTGTGATTCTTAAAGAAATAGTGCTTTTTAAATGGCCATGTCCACTTAACATTAGAGTAATGGCTCACATGCATGCTGACATGATAAATCCAACTCTCTTGGAATTTGTCCCCTTTTCCCACAGGTTGGTTCCAGGGTCCTGGAGTCTTCTGCAAGGCTCAGCTGACAAGGCTGTGCCTCATTAAGTTAGCTGCCTGAAGACATTAGCAAAGTGTTTCCAGGATGTTCATTACAGCTCCCTCTCCCTCCATATGCTTGACACCCCTCTATTTGCTTACCGTCTTGCAGCAGCAATGATAGCACCTGCTGGTGACCTTGCTGGGGGCCTCTGAGTTATTTCTGGATCCCTCTCTTTCTAAAGGCTCCAGGCTTTGCACCTGTACACGTTATGTTTCTGCCTCTGTGGGGCCACTCTGTGAGCATGGTGTCCTGTTCCTTAACATACTGTTTCTTCAGAACATTCCAATAGTGTCTCAGGAAGAGATAACAAACGCCATTGTAGAGAAGGATCCTAGTTAGGTGTACTGTCAGCGTGGTAGGTTTTTAGGGGTGGGACAAGCATTGGAAGGAGCAAAACGGAAAGACTATCAGGGGACAAAGTAGATGCAGGCGATCGGGCAGAGCTCTCTCTAAGCCCTCCATCCCCGCTTCCACCCAAGACTTCTCAAAGAAATGGCCCATTGCACAAGCACAGGTGGTGACTGGAAGAAGTTCCTTCTGTCCTCTTCCCACTGTGGGAAAACACACACCTTCTCTGCACTCTCACCCAGAGCACTTTTGATACCAGATGTGTGGGTTTTTTCTGCACCCTGACCAATTCTCCAACACCAGCTGGGTGTCCTGACACATGCATGTTAAACATGTGTCTCTCAAAGCTGGCATGTTGACACTTGGGGCTGGATTGTTTTTTGTAACAGGTATGTAACATACAACCTATGTTTGTTTGGGGGTGGAGACTTAACACTGTAAACCAAAAATAAAATTCTAAAACCCTCTAACCATCAGAATGGACTTCCTCCTCAGCCAGGACACTCTTAAATGTTCACCTGAAAGACTGGTTCAGGCCATGGGGTCAGACCCGCCTCATTATGCCTCTCTGGCATTCATATCAACACAGACTTTAAGTCTGATAGGAATATTTTACAACCTATTTTCTCTAAAGCCTACTACTTGAAGTCTTCCTCTGCAAATAATGACCATCTTCGTGAATATTCACAGTTTCTCCTGTAACCTGCTGAACATGTATGTTTGACCAATCTGTTCTGCTTAAATTCCTGTCTTACCCCTCCCTCTTTTGAAGTACCTGTCTCTGGTCTTTGCTGGAGGTTATACTTCCCAGCCTGCAGGATGGCCACCTTGCAGATGTTCCCTTTATAAGAAATAAAATCTCTTTTCCAAAATTACAATTCTGTGATTTTTCAGCTAACACGCTCTCCTTACATTTACAGATTTATTGTAAAAGATATTGTTGGGGCTCAGAAATTGATACCCCCAAAGACTGGCACTTTGACATGCTGAGCAGTTTTAAAAGCTGCCCTAGAATCAAGGTTCCTCTGACCATGTCTTGTTGCCCACCTCCATCCACTTCCAGGCATTAACAGAGGACTCTCTTTTGAATTTCCTTCTCTGACCAAGAGAGCTTCTTTCCAAAAGAAACAGTGTCTTAAACTCCCTTCCTAGGAATCTCTTTATTTTTTAATTTAACTTTTATTTTAAGTTCAGGGGTACCTGTGCAAGTTTGTTATATAGGTAAACTTGTGTCATGGGGGGTTGTTGTACAGATTATTTCATCAACCTGGTATTCCATTAAATAACCAGGAACTATCAGCCACTGGAGAAGAGGAGACTGGGCGTCATCACCATGCTCAGACAAATTTTTATCTAGTCTTCTGAGTGTAACTTGGAGAAATTACCTGGGAAATTTATCTGCAAAATACCTTTGCTCATGTGCAGCTCCACTCCTCACCTTCCCCTGTGGTTCGCCTCCTGCCAGCCCCAATGATTTGCTACCTCTCAAAAGAATTGTCTGCCTATCCTATCTCCCCCTCCCTGTGAAAAAGGGTATACAAGCTTCTGTACCATGCCAGGTTCTTGGGTAATCATTCTCCTGTGCTATGCACATTAAAATAAAATTGTGTATATCTTTTCTCTTATTAATCTGCTTTGTTCAAGTTGATTTTTCAGCAAATCTTCAGAAGGCAAAGAAGTTTTCCTCTGGCCTCTACAACATTAGGTCTATAAGGTGAGATTCAAAAGGGTCCCAAGCACAGGAGCTTCTGTTGTCGTGGAGTTAGGATGCACCACCCTCCTGGCACATGGATGCTTCACCAGCCAGGAAGCTCATCAAACCTCTGTGTTCAAGAGTTTTTGTAGAGCTCAACCTCTGCCAATTCCCCATCCTACCACCAGCCTTCCCAGAGCTCAGAAGATAGGGTTGAAAGTCCCAACTCTCTAATCACCTGGTCTTTCTGGTGACTAGTCCCATCCTGAGGCTATCTAGGGACGCCTTCCTAAGTCCTCTCATTAGCATAAACTCAGGTGTGATATGAAAGTGGCTCCTATCATCAGGAAATTCCAAGGGTTTCAGGAGCTCTGCGCCAGGAACCAGGGACAAAACCCAAATATGCTTCTTATTGCACCACACCTCCATCAGACAGGCTTCTTTTTTTGGTGACAAAAGCGACTTCTAGCTTCCCTCCTTGCTCACTGTATACTAATTATAATACATTTACATAAGGCACTTCCACCAGCACCATGACAATTCACAAATGCTGTCACAGTGACCTGAAAGTTACCTTATATGATTTCAGGAACTTCTCACCCATTTCCCAGAAAGTTTGTGAATAATTCACCCCTTATTTAACATACAAATAGGAGTGGGTATAAATACAGCTAGCCAGCAATCCATGAGTGCCACTCTGGGTCACTGTGCCTGTGGGATAGCCCTGTCCTGTTGTCTATGGAACTGCCATTTTGCTGTACATTATTTCCCTAATAAATCTGTTTTATTCACTGTCAGCTCACTCTTGAATTTTTTTCTTGAGTGAAGCCAAGAACCCTCCTGGGCTAAGCCCCAATTTGGGAGCTTGTGTGCATCAATTCCAACCCTTGAAATTTTCCTCACTAGTTCAGCTACAATGCTATGGACTTCACGAACAGAATGGTTGTTACTATTATTGGATATTAGTCATCATGAACATAGTAATGATGGCTTTCCCTCTCTAGGCAGCCAGAGGAGAAATCCGGGAAATAGATTGAATGAGATAATGGATGTAAAAGTGTTTTGTAAGCTGTAAATCAGTATATATATGTATTGCATACATATATAAACTATATCTGTATATAATTTATATCTTTATATATCTCAAGGGTCATTGTAGTGTGAAAGTTGTCAGAATCAAAATGGGGTCACTAATTTTTTTTAAAAAAACTGACAAATAGAGCCAGGGAAGGCTATAAAGAGAAGATTCTCATGCTTGTATACCTAACAACAAAAACTATCACAAAAATTTTGCCAAAACCACAACTTTGTACAAAGGTCATCAGAGCCTTACACAAAAGAATACTTCTGCAAAACCATCTCCCAAGCAACTGCTTGTCCAACCTCAATTGATATCACCCTTGTTATTAATCTTTATAGCCAAGGATAATTATTTCAGAATAATTATGTAATCTCATTTTTTTTCCTTTAAAAACATTTGTCTCCCTTTACCTCCCTGAATACATACATAGTTTACTGTGGCACACATATTCCCATTGCAATGCCCTATTCCTGAATAAACATCTTTTTCTTTGAGAGAGCCTCTCTCTATTTGTTACTTAGGTTAATAGTAGCAACGAGTATTCTTTATCTTTATTTGTTTACCTCTTCTCTCTGGGCTTGGGGAAAAATGGGTTTCTATTCAGTAGTGCTGTGGATGGTCTAAAAGCTTTTCAGATGCAACTCACCTCATTGAGTAGATGGCAGGGTAGGAAGTGAAGGTGAGATATAGAGCATCCATGCTGCATAATAGACACTCAATGAATACTTGTTGAATGAATACGTGGAGAAGAACAGAAATGCGTTTCATGAGAGGCACAGAAATGGGCTTGAAAGCTTTAACATTCCAGTGCTTGCCAGGCAGATGCCTCCAAGACAAGCCTGGCTGAGCAGGAGATGCTGCAGACGAAGCTCGCCACTTGGCAGCACTGGAGTCAGAGCAGTGCTTCAATCTAGGTGTGGACATTGGGCCCAAGCTGACTGGCCAGAAAGCACTCTAACTATAAGCAAGTTACTCAATACAAAAGTTGGATTGAAATTCCAGCTTTAATTTTAAAATACAACAAAAAAGAAAATTCCATTATGTTGTGTGTATTTGTATGTTTTTAAGAAATGCCCATATTTGGTACTTACTATATTCACTAGCTCTGATGCATGTTCCTCCTCTTCCCCTGGGTTTATGGGTAAGGACTAAGTTACTCAGGCAAAATATTTCAGTATAGATTTTCAAAATTTCATCAAGGTAGCTGGCTTTAGAAACAACTAACCCATAAAAGAAAATTTTTAAAATGTAAAGAAAATGATAGCGTTATTACAGGCTAACACGTACTGAGCTCTTGCAATGAGCACACACTTGGGTCAAATGCATCACGTTGATTGCTTCATTAATCTTCCTAATGCCTTCAAAGATGTGGGTATTACTTATACTTTTATCACTATTTATGACTATTTT
Organism: Cheracebus regulus; assembly: GCA_963574635.1. Taxonomy (NCBI): domain Eukaryota; kingdom Metazoa; phylum Chordata; class Mammalia; order Primates; family Pitheciidae; genus Cheracebus; species Cheracebus regulus. The sequence continues at coordinate 150,286 of CAUYQU010051561.1, read as the reverse complement.
AAAGATGACAAAACTGAGGCTTGGAAAGATGAAGTGTATTATCCAAGGTCCCACAGCTACTGATTGACAGAGCCCAGAGTGAACTTGGGCCTGACTCTGGTGCCCAAGTCATTGGTCTTATGCACAATGCTTGTTACATTGTCCCTGGAACTATATCGGCTCTGGGCTTCTAATTTTAAGAAAACTTGAAATAGAGTGAATTCATAGACAATGGCAAGGGAGAACCAAACAATGTCATCCATACACCTGTAAAGCATCTCGGGATGCTTTACCTAGAACAGTGTCTCTCAAAGCTGGCATGTTGACATTTGGGGCTGGATTGTTTTTTGTCAATGAAAGTCCTGTCCTGTGCATTTTAGGGTGTTTAGCAATATCCTTGGACTCTAACCACTCAATGCCAGCAGCACACTCTGTCACAGTTGTGACAACCCTCCATATCTCCTACATTACTGAATGTCCTCTGGGTGGGCAAAGTACCCACCCAACCTTCATTTGAGAACCACTGACTTAGAGCATGATGGCTCAGGAGAACATACTGTCATCAAATATTTAAAAGGCTTCTCAAGATGTATGATCTTGACAAGGGCCCTGAGAAGGCCCTTTGGTTTGGGTCTTCTTGGGTCTTCCTCTGAAATTTGGTGCATGGGTAAGAGTTAGCTAGAAGAGGGAAACCTGGAAAGAGAAATGCCCCAAACAGAAGTGAGCCTGGGCAGAGGGCCAGAGTGGAGTCATCAGACCACAGCAGAGAAGCCATGGGACCCAATTCATTGAACATTTTGTGTAAGGTTTAAGTTATCAGATAATGAGGAGGTGCAAATTTTAGTCTTTTTCCCCCTCTGGATAGTTGGAAGGGTTTAGGTAAGTTTATTTTCTTATTTCTTGCATTTAATCAATGCATATTTATTTGGTGCTTCCTAAGTATATCATTATATTGAATGGAATTATCTCTTTCCACCCCCAGGGCCTGGGACATGATAGATGTTCAGTAAGTGTTTGTCGAACATGCTCTTGAATTGATTAAGAAGGAAAATTGTCTGTGAAAATAAGGCCTTCTTGGAAATTTTTTTTTTTTTATTGCTTTTCATCCTGCTAAGATGTTACTTATCAGTGGGTGGGCTGCTTTCTGATGATATGTGATGGTCTAGTCATATAAATACTCTGGATCTATGATGAAAATGCAATGAATTTCTGTTGACCAACCTATTTAACTCCCTAAATGTCTAACACCCTCCTACATTGCTTGGTGTGGCAGAATTTTGTGGAAATAAAATCTGAGGAAGTTTTACCAATTGGTAGTATGAATGGGGTTGGGGATGGGGATGGGAATGAATATAGTACAATGTCATGCTCCCTCTGTGGTTGGAGGCAGTTCTGTAGGCAAAGCATGACTCAGAAATGGGCATTCACTTGAGACAGTGGACATAGGGGCTCAGGAAAGAAGCCAGAAGCTCATACACTAGAGATAAAATCATGTCAGCAGCCCTATGCAAGGAACAAATAAGAAACATTTCTATTTGCATTGGCTTTTCATAAGAAAAATTCTGGCTATAAAAAGTGTTGAATGATGATTATAGAAAAAAAGTAGAGCATTAAGTAGAAAACAAGAATCAACTCTTACTCCATTGCCCCAGAGATAACAGCTGTTAACATCCTAATGCATTTCTTTGCAACTTTTTCATGCACATATGACTTCTTACTGTATTATGAACACTTTCTCATGCCATTAAAAGTGAAACATCGAGTGGCTGAAAAATATTTTATTTGGGTTTTCACCATTGCTTCTTTAACCTTGTGCTTGTTTTCCAATTTTCAGTTATAAATAATGTTACAATATGGAAAACTTTTTTCTTAAGAAAGTCAACATGGGGTTAGGGAGATGCTGGCTCGAAATAGGGTACACTCCTAGGATTTGAGGGGAAGAGGGATATGAAGGGCATCATCCAGCTGCGAAAATTACCCTATTCTAACAGTGTTGTTGCTGAGGCTAAGGTGCCTCCCATTTGAAGGGCCTCCTCCGTGTGCCCCAGGGAGTCATCTTTGTGTTTATTGCATGCTATAGGCTCTTGGGAGATGAGCAACACTAGCCTTGCTTCTAAGCTTCCATTGTGGAGATTTACTAAATCCCATCAACATTAGGATGTGTAATATGGTAACCGAGTCAGAGAAGAATCAAAGAGCAATAAATGTGAATGCTCTTTCAGTGCTGTGTTAGCAGAGGTTGACCTTAGCAGATCTCGCCCTGTTGTGTTTGTAGGTGTGTAGTACAATAAAAAATATGCGTGGTCGGCCGGGCGCAATGGCTCACACCTGTAATCACACCACTTTGGGAGGTTAGGTTGCCTGCAGAGGCAAAGGATTGGGATAGTTGTATTAAGGAATTATCTTTGCATGAGTAGGAAGAAATGGCAAAGGCAGTAAAGGAAGAAGGAGAAAGTACAACATTATGTAAAAGAAGGGTTGATGAGAAGTTCATCAGGCAGTAAGTCCCACACTACCACCATGCCATTCTACCACCACAACAAGGGCCTCCTGAGAATCAAAGTTGAGCACCAGAGTCTTGATCTTTGCAGACAGTTGTCCAGTCCCACTGGCACCCGTTTATTCTGTCCACAGCCTGCCAGGCATTGGGTGAGGCTCGCCGTCTTAACTGCAGCACATTTAATCTGTAAACATCTAGAAAGCAGATCCAAGGCCCAAAGGCTGTCATTATAACGCCCTGTAAAGAAAGCCATGACTAAAAGCAGAGAAGTCCAGTCATGGGGCGGGGCAGGAGGGGGTCCAGAGTCAAGTAGTAGTTTTCCTGACAGTGTTTGTAGACCAGCCAATTGCTGCTGCTCTCACAGATAATCCCTAGACCAGCACTGGCAAAATTTAGTGAGTATAACAGGATGGAGAGTTATTAAAAATTGCAGATTCCTGAATAACTTTCCCCCCTGTATTCTGCTGTAGTATATCCCAGGGTGAAGCCAAGGATTCTGCATTGTTAAGTCTCACCATTCATGCTGGTGGTCTAGAGACCACACTTTGAGAACCACAGCCTTAAATAAATGGGAACACTAAATGTTTTCACACTCTTGTAGTTTCCAAATAGATGTATTAATCATATATATCATCTTCTAGAATCTAATCAATTTTATTTCATCTAATTTAAATATATTTGTAGCCATTAAATTTTTAAGTGTGCAGCCGGGCACAGTGGCTCACCCCTGTAATCCTAGCACTCTGGGAGGCTGAGGCGGGTGGATCACTTGAACCCAGAAGTTCAAGATCAGCCTAGGAAACATGGTGAAACCTTGTCTCTACTAAAATACAGAATATTTGCCGGGCATGGTGGCATGTGCCTGTAGTCTCAGCTACTCAGGAGGCTGAGGTGGGAGAATCACTGGAGCCTAGGAGGTTGAGGCTGCAGTGAGTTGTGATCATGCCACCGCACTCCAGCCTGAGTGACAGAGCAAGACCGTGTCTCAAAAAACAAAAACAAAACACAGAAACCAAAACACTTTGAAGTGTGCTTTAATTTCTGTTCCTTGACAATTTTTTTCATATAAACAAATTTATTTATTGTTTTTTTTTTTTCAGATGGAGTTTCACTCTTGTCACCCAGGCTGGAGTGCAGTGGTGTGATCCCGGCTCACTGCATTTCGCCTCCCTGGTTCAAGCGATTCTCTTGCCTCAGCCTCCCGTGTGGCTGGGACTACAGACGCATGCCACCACGTCCGGCAAATTTTTTGTATTTTTAATAGAGACAGGTTTTTATCATGTTGGCCAGGCTGATCTTGAACTCCTGACCTCAGGTGATCCACCCACCTTGGCCTCTCAACGTGTTAAGATTACAGGCATGAGTTACCACCCTGGTCCACATAAACCAATTTTTAAATTTGGTAATATTATTTATCAGATTGTTCTTTTTTTTTTTTTTTAATTGGAGGAAAAGATGAGTGAACTCATAGAAGATAGAAGAAGACTTCAGGGGCTCTATGTTGCAAACAGAGTTTTCTGCCAGCTGCCCCAGATCTCAGAAACTAAAAAAAATCACTTGATTAGGACCATCTTGCTGGGCCTCTCCTTCACTGTTCAGGGCAGCCAATGAGGGGTCGGGACAGTAGCTCTATGAAACAAAACGCAAAGAGTGCATTGGGTGGCAATATCTCGTGTTAATGGTACAAAGCCTTCAATCTGTTTGTTTCGATATAGATTCATTTACATGGCATCAGCTACCTCTGATTTCTCTTTTTCCCCCAAGAGGGAGACTATTAGATGCAGGTGAAGACAGAATTATAATGAACCCAAATCAGATTGCTGTTGAGATTTTATGCAGAGGAGCTTTTGCTTTCTTCTTCAAGTCTCCTTGAATTTCTCCCAGCTACTTTGGGCTTCTGCCTCTGCTACACTAGCTCACTGAAGCAGACACCAAATTCTGGGATTGCCTGTTATCAGAGCAAAACAAACACCTTCTACCTCCAGCCCCGTTGTTTAAGTGAATATGGCAAGTTTGTGAGATTGACTGCGTTTCAGAGAGATACATTTGGCTGCCTCTCCTCACCTATTTTGTTTTTGCTCTATTAATCTAATGACTTGCTTTTTTTTCCCCAAGGGCCCTTAAGATTGTTATTTGGGGCTGCGCGCGGTGGCTCACACCTGTAATCCCAGCACTTTGGGAGGCAGAGGTGGGTGGATCACCTGAGGCCAAGAGTTCAAGACCAGCCTGGCCATCAGGGTGAAACCCCATCTTAAAAAGAAAAAGAAAAAAAAGGATCATTAATTGGTTACCTTAGGTCAGTTGGGGGCAATTTTCTCCATTTTATAGAAACTGACAGAGCATCATCCCTCCTCTGAAGAAATAAGAATAATCCAGGCTTCCATCACCAGTTAAGGTCAAATGAGGAGTCTTTTCTCTGTGGAACAGATGCTGGAGAATAGCCACTCCATGCAAGGGACTGCGTACTCCAGTGATTCCGAAATGAGTTTGCAGCACACAGAGTTCCTGTCCTCAAGAATCCCTTCCATCTCCTTACCTCCTCCTTTTCCCTAGAGAGGAACTCAGGCTTTGGCTTTTCTGTCTTTCTCCCTTTGCTGTGTTACCATTTCCATGAGATCACGGAGTTCTTGCTCCTTGATGATCATCCTTATACTCACCTCTAGACAGAGTGATGAATGACATCTTCTCAGTGTGTTCTTTTACAAGTAGAATTGCAGCGATGATACCTGGAAAAAATCTATCAACACTCCATGGTGTCTTGGTTTTGAGATTGGATAATGATTTTTGCCTTTAATTCAGAGAGCTGGTTTCCCTTGTTTTATCTTTCAGGGGATAAGCCTAGCCCATTTAGGCTGTCAGTACCATCAACAGTCTAAACATTCTCTAGAACTTAATTTCTCATGTTAAATGCAGTACCATCACCTGCATGAGATGCAGTACCATCAACAGTCTAAACATTCTCTAGAACTTAATTTCTCATGTTAAAGCCAGTTTAGCCTAAAGCTACCTCCTGACCCATTCAAAGTTCAGCCTGAAGCTTTCTCCATACATAGGGAACCCAACTGAATGTGTAAACAGACTATAACCTACTCTTGGAACAAGTAGCTGAGTCTCAGCCAATCACAAAAGCTGTGCTTCAACCACTCACAGGCAGCCAACTGTTCAAACCGTATTCAGATACGATCAACACTGAGCTGCAACCAAATGGGCTGTTTCTGTGCCTCACTTCTGTTTTCTGTACGTCACTGTCCCCTTTCTGTCCATAAATCCTCTCCCACCATGTGGCAGAGCAGGAGTCTCTCCGAATCTGCTCTGGCTCAGGCTGCTCTGGGGCAGCCTGATTTGTGAAATATTCTTTGCTCAATTAAACTCTGCTAAATTTAATTTATCCAAAGCTTTTCTTTTAATACTTAGGTGCCCCCAACAGAGCCAAGAAGACAAGAAACTTAGGAAAGTTGGAATTGGGATGAAGAGACTAGGGGATCCCAAATAAGAGAGAAGATGGCAAGGTTAGGGAGGAAAAAATAGAAACTAACTCAAGAAAAGAAAGACCCAAGTGAAAACCTGAACAAAGAATTTCAAATTAAGTTTTACTTCTTGTACCCCAAGTATAGAAAATACATTATACAGACAGTCCTTGTTTTGCATGCAAGAATTTCAGTTTTTACAGCTGAGTTAAAACTGTACCAGTGATCCAAGTATATACAGGCTGTCTTCCTGTGTCTACCCGTCCCTTAGAAACATGGTTCAGCTTTCAGTTACCACAAGACATTAATTGAGGGTAATGTACCTCTTTCCAACTAATTCCTAAGTAAATAACAGATGCACATTATGATCAGTGACCAACCATGCCACTTTTTTCAAAGTCTGTTGCATCTGTTATCCAGGTCTCTGTTTTTTTACATAGATGGCAAAGTGTGTGATTATGTCAACTCCTTATCTCCCAGTGTGTGACTCATGTGTCATTTTACAAAAATAAATAATCAGCCAAGCGTGGTGGTTCATGCCTGTAATCCCAGCACTTTGGGAGGCTGAGGCAGGTGGATTACCTGAGGTCAGGAGTTTGAGACCAGTCTGGCCAACATGGTGAAACCCCGTCTCTACTAAAAATATAAAAATTAGCTGGGCATGGTGGCAGGCACCTGTAATCCCAGCTACTCCGGAGGCTGAGGCGGGAGAATCACTTGAACCCGGGAGGCAGAGGTTGCAGTGAGCTGAGATTCTGCCATTGCACTCCAGCCTGGGTGACAAGAGAGAAACTCCATCTCAAAAAACAGAACAAAAACCAAAGGATAATCAAAAGAAGGAACTGGACCACAAAGATGAAAGTACAACAAGAAAAGTGAACTTCACCTGCTGGAAGTGAAATTGGACGTGATTAGATGATTTGAAAATGACAATAAGAAAGCAAAGTGAGGAGAGACCAAGGTCTGCATGAAACTACCATATATAAACTGTATTTTGAAAGCCTAGTGAATAGAAAAAGCAAGAAAGTGGCATCAGCAGAAAATTTGATGTTAATGGAACTCTCTGAGATATTCCACGACATTGAAAGCACTGGGGATAAAATATTGGAAACAGATCCAGACTTATAAAGGAGTAGGATGCTTTGCCAAGGCATAAAAAAGAGGCTCACCCCGTATTGTAAGTTCTAGGTCAAGAAGAAGGCAATCACTGTTCAAACGCCTCTTCAGATGTTTGTTTTACAAAGAAACAAAACATATTAATTTTCAATGTTTCTAATGTTTTAAATTACAGTGTACTAAATAACTATTTGTTTTACTAGCTTTTAATTTCTCTATCTATTTATAACTGACAGCTGGGGAGTTTTTAAAAGTCATAAGACAGTAATCATTTTTCCCATTGATTACTGAGATGGCTTTGCATGGTTTCAGCAGCTTGCATGGTCATTTTTCTAATTCAGCACTAGTAGTCAAAGTATATACTTGGATTATGGGGTATTTGTGCATAGGTAAACCAAGGCTATTCATCACAATTTGTAAACTATACAAATTATAAGTAATATGGTTCCCTTTTTTATTATTATACTTTAAGTTCTGGGGTACACATGCAGATCTTGCAGGATTGTTACATAGGTATACACGTCATGGTAGTTTGCTGCCTCCATCCCCACTTCACCTATATTAGGTATTTCTCCTAATGTTATCCCTCCCCAATCTCCCCACCCAGCTATTGCTTCCCTAGCCCCTCAACCCCCAACAGACCCCAGTGTGTGATGCTCCCCTTCCTGTGTCCCTGTGTTCTCATTGTTCAACACTCGCCTATGGGTGAGAACATGTGGTACTTGGTTTTCTGTTCCTGTGTCAGTTTGCTGAGAATGATGGTTTCCAGATTCATCCGTGTCTCTGCAAAGAACATAAACTCATCCTTTTTTATAGCTGCGTAGTATTCCATGATGTATATGTGCCACATTTTCTTTATCCGGTCTATCTTTAATAGGTATTTGGGTTGGTTCCAAGTCTTTGCTGTTGTAAACAGTGCTGCAAGGAACGTACGTGTGCATGTGTGTGCAATTTGAAGCTGGCAACTGGTCTTCCTGTCTGCTGAATGCTGAAATTCCCATGAGGCCTAATCCTGTCTTTGAGATTTCCTCTAATTTCTGGGGTGTAGGCTGGTGCAGAGTCACACATCTTTCTGATCTCCTTTGCTTCTGGGGTTCCATCTTCCTCAAGGGTTGCCTCAACCACTGCTTACTGACATGGACTCAGGCCCTTCCTTCATTTCCACAACATGGAAGTCACTTACACCAGGCTTTCTTGAGCTCAGCAAACTTTATTGAGGATTGTGGGGGTGTAGGGGGCATGAAGAAGTCACATAATGACGTGTTCATCGTTGTGCCATTCCACTCCTCCCCATCTCTGCTTTCCCTTCCCTCTCCCTCACCCCTCTGGAAACAATGAATTCCTTTCCCTGCGACATTTACAGCAGCTTCTCCCGTTGGCGCTCAGATCTGGTACTCTCTCAGCTTTTATCTAAGCATCTTGCCTACAAAGTCAGGTGTCGTCAGAAGAGCAATTCTGGTTCCAGCTATTAGTTAATAAAGTTTTATATATAGACATATACATATATATATAGAAAGAGTACACATAAGAAAGAAGAGAATTACATATGTGAAAATGTTAACGCTCAGTGGATATCTCTGGGTGGTCAGGTTTATAGATGATTGTTGTTTTCTTCCTTTTACTTTTCTACAATAAACGTATTTATAAAATGTGCACAATACACATATATTAAATTTTAATAAGAAAAAATTTATTAAAATAGTCTGTGAGCAAGCCCTGACAAAGGCAAGGCCATGAAGGGTGCGGAGGAGAAGGTGTGAGTCGTGGGGGAGAGGGAGGGAATGCCACAATCGGAAACTGGGGCGGGCGGGGGGAACAATGAAACAAAGAATGGGAAAGGAACCAGATCATTACTTTAAGGTAACATGATTTGGCTCCATTGTGTTCCTGCATTAGGAGGTTGACTAACAATTACCATGATAATTATAACAATTTCAGGTTCTCTTCTGCACACTGTAGTTTCATTATCCTCCAAGGCATTGTGCTTGTTCCTAACATCCTGCTACTACAAAAGAAGAAATCTAATACATGCATCCTTAATTTTAGCGAGATCCTATGCTTGGCTCTGATACAATACCATTTTCAAGTTGCCTGCATATGTTAAAATGAGAATTTTATTGTCTCATCCCACCGCAATCCATTCAATCCTGCAGTAGTTTTTAAAAAGACCAATCATTTGGGACCAGAAAGATCAATGTGTGTTCCCAAGGATACAGTGTGCCCACCTTCCTTCTGTCCGGTATCCTGCCACACCCCGTCTTACTCTTGGGCTTTTCTTTTCTTTGGAACTGAGAACTATAGTTCTCTCAATTTTTGCTCATCTTGGGGGTTGTTGTCCCCGTTGTCGGCACAACTCCAGTACTGGGATTTAGAAATGGCAGGGAACTATTGAAAAGGAGGGGCCGGTAGTGGGATTTGAGGATGGTGGAGGACAGGAAAAGACTCTGCAACATCTCTCCAGCCTCACAACCCCACAAGAATTAGAGGGCAGGTGGGCAGTGAGCAGGGTGGCATGCAGTCGTGATGGAGGGCAGGCGCTGGACGTGATCACTGAAGCCCCTAGCAACTGTGTTCATAGCCATTTTACTTTTGACTCACTCAAGCCTTCCCATTTAACACCAACAGAGGCAATTATGACAAAGTCAAAAAATAACAGATGCTGGTGAGGAAACAGAAAAAAGAATGCTTATATACTACTGGTGGGAAGATAAATCAGTACCACCTCTATGGAAAATAGTATGGAGATTTTTCAAAGAACTAAAAATACAACTACCATTTAATACAGGAATCCCGCTACTGGGCATCTACCCAAAGGGAAATAAATCATTATATCAAAAAGATACCTGCACTCGTATGTGTATCTCAGCACTATTTGCAATAGCAAAAATATGGAATCAACCTAAGTGTCCATCAACAGATGATTGGATAAAGAAAATGGTGTGTGTGTGTGTGTGTGTGTGTGTGTGTGTGTGTATGTCATGGAATAGTATTCAGCCATAAAAAGAATGACATCTATCTTTTGCAGCAACATAAATCAAACTGGAGACCATCATCTTAAGTGAAATAACTCAGAAACAGAGTCAAATACTGTATGTTCTCACTTGTAAGTTCGAGCTAAATGTGTATCCAAATGTGTCCACATGGATACAGAGTATGGGGTAATAGACACTGGTGACTCGGAAGGGTGGGAGGGTGGTGGAGGTGAGGCATGAGAAAGGACCTAATGAGTACAGTGTATACTGTTGTGCAAGGGTTACAGCGAAAGCCCAGACTTCACCGCTACACCATATATCTGTGTAACAAAGCTGCACTTGTACCCCCAAATCTAAATCCTTCCTTCTTTAGTATTCTGACTCTTCCCAAATCTCTCTTTTCTTATTAAATTTCTTATATAATTCCTGTCTGGGCATGGTGGCTTATGCCTGTAATAGCAGCACTTTGGGAGGCCAAGGTGGGCAGATCACTTGAACCCAGGAGTTGGAGACTAGCTTGGCCAATGCAGTGAAACCCCATCTCTACTAAAAAAAATATATGTACAAAAATTAGCCGGGCATGGTGGCGCACACCTGTAATCCCAACTACTCGTGAGACAGGAGAATCGCTTGAACCTGGGAGGCGGAGGTTGCAGTGAGACAAGATCATGCCATTGCACTCCAGCCTGGGAGACAGAGTGAGACTCCATCTCCAAAAAAAAAAAAAAAGAAAGAAAGAAAAGAAAGAAAGAAAGAAAGAAATTCTTATACAATGTTTTAATTAAAATGTTTCCTTGTTAAGCTTCTTAAAAGGGAGCTCCACATTTACTGACTCATTCCTTGCCTCCAGTTCACAAACAAGTCCCGTCTGGGTTTGGCACCCACGGCTTTGTGCACTGATGAAATTAGCTTCACTGAGGGCAATGCTAATGTCCTGTTTTCTAGGCCTGATCCTGTTTCAGCTCTTTGCAGTAGCTGACATCACTTTCACCTCTCACCTCACACGTTCTTATTTCCCAGCTTTCCCCACTTCTTGATTAGTGGTTCTGCCAACCTCCGGTTGTCTGAGCTGTAAACTTTGGCAATATTCTCAACTCTTTCTTTGCCAATATTAGAGATATCTATAGAATTCCTCCTCTTTTTTCCTATCCTAGAGCTATTTTCTTAGTTGAACTTGGCACATTCTTCATCTGAATTGTCCACCCTCTGATCAAGCCACTATTTTTAGCTATGTATTATTATTGATTTCTGAGGTAATTGCGTTGTGGTCAGGAAACATGGTTTGGATGACAATTCTTTAGAATTTGTTCTTTGTGTTTTATTGTTCTAGTATATGATCAATTTTTATGAATGTTCCATATATACATGGAAAAGCATTTGTATTCTTGAGTTGTTGGGTGTTATGTTTCATATGTCTCCAACAGATCAAGCTTGTTCTAATGTTCTATACCCTTATTGATTTTCTGTCTACTGAAAGAGGTATGTTAAAGAATCTCACTGTTATCGTGAATTTGTCAACCACTCTTTGAAGTTTAGTTCATTTTTACTCTATGTTCTTTTCTTTCCCTTAGATCCAGAGACAGACTGGATACTCCACGTATTCTGAAGTTATGTTATAAAGAGCATAGAAGTTAGTTTGGAATTATTAAATCTTCTTGTGATCTGTATGTTTTATCTCTTTATTGCTGATAATGGTTTTCTCTTTAAAGTCTGATATGAATGTCATGATGCCGACTTTCTTTTGGTTAATATTTACCTGGTATATCTTTCAGTGTCATTTCGTTTTCATGGGTAAGAGGCAGTATAATACAAAGGTTAAATGTATAGGTTCTAGGAGGGGCCTTACTGGGTTCAAATCATACTCTCGTTAGTTATGTAATCTCAGACAAGTTATTTCACTTCCTTATGATTAACATTTTTTGTTTGTTTGTTTGTTTGAGACAGGGTCTTACTCTGTTGCGCAGGCTGCAGTGTAGCTGCATGGTCACGGCTCTCTGCAGCCTCAGCTTTCCAAACTCATGTTGCCCAGGTTGGTCTTGAACTTCTGGGCTCAAAAAAAATCTACCTTCCGTGGCCTCCCAAAGTGTCCTTATGATTAACGTTTCTTATCAAAATAGTGTCTGTCTCATTGGGCTGTTGGGAGAATTAAATAAATTGATAAATACAGTGTGCTCAGAGCATTACTTGGCACATGGTGGGGACCACGTGAGTGTTCACTCATTAGGATCAGATACAGCTCTTATAGATAGTGTATTGCTGGACTTACGACAATAAGAATGATAATCTTTGCTTATTAGTTTAAGAATTTGGCCCATTTATATTTGTTTCACTTATTGATATAATTTTATTCATTTATATAAGAAAAATAGAAAAATAAAAATAATTTTAAAATCATCTTATTTATTTCCATGGTTTTATTTTGTACTCCTGTCCTGTCTTTTCTCTCCATTCTCCCTGCCCTCATCCTCTCTTGCCTTTTATTGAACTGATTGAATTATTCTCTTCTCATTTAACGTTTTCCCCCCTCTAAAAGTTTGAAAACTATACATTTTAGTTCTGTTATTTTGGTGGTTACCCTAGATATTTTAATATCTATATTTAACTTTGCAGAGTCCTCTAGAACAGTAAAAGGACCATAAAACACTGTACTCTTCATCATATCCCTCCAAGATTATGCTGATTTTGTCCAGAATTTCATTTCCAGCTTGGGCTTTTTCCTCATCCTACAGATTGAGTATTGTTGCTATTGTGTTATACATTCAGTAATTACTTAGATATTTTTCTCCTATTTGCCATTTCTTTGTCCACCATCTTTTTTTTGTACCTCAGATCTTTTGGGTGGGGGGCTCATTTTCCCTATTCCTAAACCCTGTCTTATGAAAGAAGTTTCTTTAATGAGAATCTGTTGGTAACAGATTCTAACAGTTTGGTTTATCAGAACATGTTTTTATTTTGCCTTTGTTCTTGGAAGAGTGGCGGGAGTTCAGTGCTTCCTGAATACTCATATGACCTTCCCCTCTCCTGCAACATCCTCCCTTGCAACTGGGTGGAGTCATATGAGTAGCTCTGGCTGGTGGACTGGGAGCCGAAGCCATATGTGTCATTTCTGGGCTGAGGCAGTGAGCATCCCCAGCTGGACCCCGTCACCCAGGCTGGAGTGCAATGGAGCAATCTTGGCTCATTGCAACCTCTGCCTCCCAGCTTCAAGGGATTCGCCTTCCTCAGCCTCCTGAGTAGCTGGGATTACAGGCGTCTATCACCACGACTGGCTAATCTTTGTGTTTTTAGTAGAGACAGGGTTTCACTACGTTGGTCAGGCTGGTCTTGAACTCCTGATCTCAGGCAAACTGCCCACCTCAGCCTCCGAAAGTCCTGAGATTACAGGCATGAGTCACCGTGCCCGGTCCCAAGTTGCTTAATTTAAAACATACAACTTTACTCCCTTGCATTAAACATGCTAGTTTCCTTTAAAAGTTTTTTCAAAGAGTAAGCTAAATTATCTGGTCATCCCCTTATTTCACCCCCAGTACCCCTCAGGAATTCTATGTGGGGATGGAAAAAATGGTTTCTGTTACAGGCCCCAGGGTTCAGGAGCAGCACAGTGACCAAGGCAAATCTGTTGGGGGACATCCTTGGCCTCCTACAGGGATGGGACCAGGACATGCAGGCTTGGGTAGGGTCACTGGTCTGTTCCCTTCTGGCAGCCCCATGGCAGGGGTGTCCTCCGAGAGCATCCCTTTGCCCCGTTGAGTGCTGCTTTGACAGTGCAAAGCAGCAGCAAATCTGTTGCAGGAAAACTTTAGAGAAGGGATAGGAAAGACTTTCTTCTCTCACCTTTCTAGTCTTCTTGAACAAAAAGAAAGGTTAAATGAGGCATGGCCTTCCATTTCCTAGAGTGCCAGTGGATGTGTTCTGAGGTCGAATGGTAGAGTGCAGCACTTCCCCAAGTTCTCCATCTAAGTTGTCCTAACCAAACATCTCCACCCCCGCCTGGCACCTGGGGGTTCCATACAGTTTGACCTACCACGTGGCCAAAATGTATTTGCAGAAATTTGTGTCACTTGAAAATTTATGGGAGTTTTTCATTCTATTCAATGAGAGATTGCTGTGTATTTTGCTGTTTGTCCTAAAACACGTCAAGTACAATTGATGACCCAGAAGTTATGGCCCTTGTGGCCCTTGGCTCTGCATGGGCTTGGTTCACCAACAGGTGCCTCCTCAGGCACCTGGATTCATCAACAGGTGCCTTCTCAGATGGGAATGGGTGTCCCATCTGAGAAGCACAGGTGGTGGAACAAACCCAGGCCTGGGAGTCAGGAAGGCTGCATTCTAGCCCTCGCTCTCTCACACTTGCCAGAGGACCTCAGACAGTGATTTCAAGTCTCTGGGCTTTAGTTTGCACCTCTGTAAAACGGGAGCATTGGGCAAGGTGCCTTCCTTGATTCTTTGCAGCTTGATCATCTTAGAATGCACCACTCTATGTACAGCCCTTTGTTGCATTTTATTAAATTGGAAAGAGTTTTCCATCAGAATCAAACACTTTCTGCTTGTTTTTAGCCCAGTAGTGGCATTTTTAGTGAAGTCAGTGGAAAATAGCTGACTTCACTAAATGCAGTAAATTTAGTAATATTACTTTTGTAGTAATATTACTTTTGTAATTTAGTAATATTACTACAAAAGTAATATTACTAAATTTACTACATTTAGTAATAAATGTAATATTAGTAATAGTAAATGTAGTAAACTTAGTAATATTACTTTTCCTTGTTACCATTTAGAAGTAAATTTAGTTACTTCTAAATGGTAACAAGGAAAAGTAATATTCTTTTCCTATTTTAAAAGTCTCAGGTTCTGAAACCCCACCATTCGTCTGAGTAACACAACTCCAGGCTTCCTGTTATGCCGAAGTACTAGCATGCTTGGGATCTAGGGTAACTGAGGCCACAACCTGGGTCCTGATCTGCTTCTTCCAAAGGGTATCCAGTAAATTCCTCAGGCTCCACTAGCCTCTTACCCCATGGGAACTGGGAAGTGAGATTCAACTATTTGTTTTTGGAGGCACAAAGTGGAAAAGACTTGCCAAGGTTTGAATCAAGCTTGTCTTGGAGCCAAAGCTAGAAGCAAGAGGGTCTCTTGACTGAAAGTCTTTCACTCGGCACGGGAAGGAAAGCTGTATCACTGACGCACTCTTGATATAATGAAGTCATGTATGTGGAAGCTCTTGCACATGGTTAGGTGCTGTATAAACATCAAGTACAAATATCAGTAGACTTTCTTGTGCATAACGAGGAGTCTACATTGCTGTCTTGATAAACAATAAAATACCTCCCTCTTTCTCCTTCTCCTAGAATCCATTCATGTTCATTCTATTTGCATTGGTGTACGAATTAGTTTCTTCCCCTTCAAACAAGTCAGTTTAGCTAGAAGCATTAAACATAATTAAACAGACATGCATTAGCATCTTGCTGGCAGAAAAACACAAAATCAAGAGACCCTTGTTGGAAATACTGCCCCCAGAGGACACAGGGCCACTAATGGCCTCAGTGGAATAGTGGTGTGGTACAGCTTCAAGGAACCTGAGAGATCGCTTAGCTCTTGAGCATCTGGTGAAATGTGACTTCCTTGGCCTGAGGCATTGGCCCGTCTAAGATATTTCATTAAACAAAACATTTTGCATCTTCGATAGACGATGCGAACAAATGGGATGAATTGGCCTTCCCACTTAGCTCCCGCCAGCTTCCTGCAAATGACTGCTGCCAGGTGTCACCTTAGCAGGACTGAAGCATCAATCATGGCAAATGGAGCTGTAGGTAATTAAGTACATAATTTTAAGCCATTCAAGTGAAATTCCATAGAAAGTACATCATGAAACTGGGAATTATGTAGAATTACCAGCAAAAGGAAACCGAGTGTGAATGCAGTCTTGCACTAACACTTGGTTCATGTTCAACATTGCCACACAGAGTAAGTTTCTCTTTTATTTATTTATTTTTATTTTTTGAGACAGGTCTTGCTCTGTCACCCAGGATGAAGTGCAGTGGCACAATCATAGTTCACCACAGCATTAAGCTCTTGGGCTCAATGATCCTCCCAGCTCAGCCTCCGGGGTGGCTGGGACTACAGGTGCATGCCAGCATGTCTGACTAAGTGTTTTTCATTTGTTGTAGAGATGGAATCTTGCTTTACTGCCCAGGCTGGTGTCAAACTCTTGGCTTCAAGTGACCCTCCCAAAGTGCTTGGATTGCAGGTACCCATCACCATGACTAGGTAATTTTTTAAAATATTTTTTGTAGAGATGGGGTCTTACTATGTTGCCCAGGCTGGTCTCAAACTCCTGACCTCAAGCGATCCTCCTGCTTTGGCCTTCCAAAGTGCTGGAATCACAACAGTAAGCCACTGCCCCTGGCCTGAGAGTGTTAAGTTTCTGTGTGACCCAGGACTTGTGATCTTCACAGCTATGGCTGTCTGATGGGGTAAGCTTTTGGTTAGAGTTGGAATCTGGGATCCTCCAGAAGGAAGAGTAGTAGGACTCAGCAGAGGAGCAGGAGGGCAGGAAGCAGCGACCAAGGAGCTAGAGGGACATGGGGACTACAAAGGATGCCCTTGTCCTCTGTCCCAGGGCAGTGGGACAGAGCAGGCCCAGGCCTCAGGGAGAGGAAGACCCATCAGCAATGGTCCAGGTAAGCCTGGTGCCAAGGTGCCTTACAGAGGGTGATGCAGGTGGCAATGAGAGATCCCTGTCCTTCCTTCCCCTCAGGTCCTATGAGGCTTTAGTGGTTCTGGGCCTTAGAGAAAGGCCAGCAGTGAATGGGATACTGGGCTTGGGACCAAAACATCCCAAAGGTAATGCCCAGTGGCATAGCTGGAGGATGGCCCCACAGGCAAGTGTTGGCAGAGGGGAGTGGTCTGGCTAGAATGACAGGAGTAGAATACAGAGGGGCTGGAACAAACGTTAAGGACAGGAAGAGACTCCTGTGGCTGAGAGACAGGACACCTGAAATAGGCTTCTACGAGGGGCTGGCAGCCTTGGGCCTGAGTGGAAAGGAAACCCTTAGGGACACTGAGCCTCTTAGGACACCTTCAAGGGGAGGCCATTCAGAGGAGTCCCAAGCCCTGTGGATTCCCAGAAAGACTCACACTGGTGCCCAGGGGCCTGGGATGTGGGAGCTGATCTTCAGGAGGGTCGCAGAGCTGGGCAGGACACCCAGCTCCCACCCTAGATGCAAATAGTGGTTGGGGATCAGAACAGGGCTTCCAGACAGAGCAACCAGAAAGCTAGGAGGGCCGCAGCCAGCAAGGGAAACTCAGGGAGTGCTACCAGGCAGCCTTCCTCCCAGCACCCAGCTCTCTCTCCTATGCCTGGCTATAGGACCCCACGGCCCTAAACTGAAGCACATTTTATGTCCCTGGTAGCCTGCAGTCCCCCGATCTTTGCCTTAGGTCCTCAGGGTAATTCATACCACTGCCGACTCTGGCTTGGATTGTGTCAAAACTCCCCGTCCGTCTCCCAAATTCACCATTGGCTCCTAGGTCCATTCTTCAGACCAGGGCCTCAGTGAACAGCAAACCTAATTACACCACTCATCAGCTTGAAGCCCTTCTGCGGCTGGGATAAGGCAAGACACCTGACCAAGCCGAACCATCCAGCCCCTATACCCTAGAGCCTTCACCAGGGCACCTCTCCACACCAGGGGCTTCTTTGGCTTCTTTGTCTAGGAAACACCTCTTTTCTACCTTGGCACAAATGTTCCTCCCTCAAGGCTGCCCTCCCTAGTCCTCAGGCATCCATTACCTCTGGGCCTGCATTTCTCTGGAACAAGGAGCTGCAAGCTGAGCTGCTTCACATCTGACTTCCCCAGAGGGTGTCAGGGAGCGGGACAAGGCAGGTCATCTGCCGGGTGCTGGCCTCACTCCCATTGGTGAGCCAATGAGGGTCGTTGGTCCAGGCAACGCTACTCCGTTGAAGAAACGGGAAACCCACTTCTGACACACAGCATCAGGGGTGAATTCCAAAATGATCAGCCTGAGTGAAAGTCAGACACAGGAATACCTCTGATGTGGTTCCCTTCGTAGAACATTCTAGAAATTTCAAATGAAATTGTCATGACAGAAAGCAGGTTAGTGGTTGCCTGAGCCAAGGGGTGGAGAGGGAGGTAAAGTGTGTGAGGCAAGAGGGAACTTTTTGGGGTGATCCTGCCCAGACTGTGTCTTTGCCAGGACAGTGATATCAAAACTCATCAAACTGTATACTTTTTAATTATTTTTTTCAACTTTTGTTTACTTTTTTGGGTGAGGGTAAAGATAGGGTCTTGCAGTGTTGCCCAGGCTGGTCTTGAACTCATGGCCTCAAGTATCCTCCTACTGTGGTGCCCTAGAGTGCTGGGATTATAGGGCTGAGCCACTGTGCCCAGCCCAAATTGTATACTTAAAATGAATGCAGTTACTGTACATATATTATACATAAATCAAGTTGACTATTTTTTAAAATTTAAACATGTCACTAAACGGCATAATGCATGCTATGACATGCCCACTGCCTCTGTCATGACTAGACCCGGAGCTGTACTAGGTGGTGCAGTGATGATCCCCTCCCCACCCCAGTGAGTGCCATGCAGCCCACCCGGTGTTTTACATTATTTCAATCAATGCATTGGATCTCTGAGGTGATGTCCCAGATGCTCTGAGCACTACCCTGCCAGCCTTCATCCGCCCTTCTTGTTTGCAGGTCATGCTCAGCTTGTGGCCAGAGCCCACTGGACCAAGCCCAAGTGGGGCCAACCAGACTCTTTTCTTTGGTCACTTGTCCCAAGAGACTCAGAGCTCAGTTCCTACCATGTGTGCCTCATGGCATTGTGGCAGGGTAAACAGAGGCCTCTGGAAGCCTCTGGAAGCTGGAACACAGAGTAGGGCATGGCGAAGTGCTGAGAGTCACAGATGCCGGGACTGGGGGACCTCTGCCTCCCCTCAGCCCCCAGTAGCTCTGCTTTGGGCTCCAGGAACCTCCCCTGCAGCCCACATTTGTCTCCAGGCAAGTGTCTGTTTCTGAGAGCTAAATTAGTCCTCCTAAAGTAGATATTCACATCTGCATTTCACCGGGGAGGAAATGGAGGTTTAGGAAGGTTAAAAGACTCGTTCGAGGTCATGTAGCTAATTCACATTTGATGTTTGTCAAGCTCCAGAGCTGTGTTTTTACAGGTGGGCTCTGGTGCCATCATAGTCCAAAGGAATAAAGTCAGTGTGGACCACGTGGTTCCCAAGCACCCTTCTCTGAGCTGGCGGCTGCCTCAGCAAGAGAAGGCCTAGGAGGTTGCAAAAACTGGCAAAGTGCTGACCTCACGAGTTCTCACTTCCTCAGCTGCTCTTTTGGCCCAGTTTAGATGAAATAATATATGCAAAGGGCCCGGCATCCCATAAATGCCCATTAAACACGTATGTAGGAAAAATAAAAAAAAAACAGAGATCATGAACCATGCCGCTGAGGTTTAGCTGCAGAGCACAAGAGGCCTAAAAGTGATGCTCTGTGGGGCCAGGGCTAGAGGGATGGATGTAATTCAGTAGTAAAAGCAGCTCTGCCTTGATGTGAAAGCAACAATGGTTCCAATTGTTTGTCGAAAGGACACTCCATTTATTCAAAGAAAGAAACATTCTCCTGTCATTAGCTCTAATAGGGGTGTGTTGTTAAGGCCCCTTTATAGTGACTCTGAATGACATAATGGACAGTGTATTCAAAAGCAGTGTCAAAAAGATTCAGAAGCTGTCATATGTCCATTTCTTAGAGCAAATCTGGATAAAAATTTAAGCTCCATGTGGAGCTATTCTTTTCTTAGAAGGATCTAAGTGCAAATTAATAATAACCATTCAGAAATATTCTGCATAGAGCAGGCGCACCACCGACTGCCTTCCCCTGCAACACTGAGGGTCTCCACAGGGTCGCCAGCAGGATGCCTACAGCTCTGGCCTTAGGAGGCAATACCAGTTGCTACTGCCTGGGAAACTGGCTTCTCGAAAGGGCCACTGAATAGTCTGTTACTCACTCCCCTGGAGAGGGGAGGTCTGGCTGCCCACACTCACCCAAGGGGGCCTGGTGAGGGACATTTTAGCTGTCTGGTGAGTTCTGAGCTCCAGGGAGTGGAACCCAGCTGTGAAGTCTCAGTGCTCCCTGCAAGGTGGCTCTTCCTATTCAGAGGCAGACCTGGGGCTGCGCCCCTCACGCTGACTTCTCACACTCCCACTGCAGTCAAGGAGTGTCACCCCAAGGAGCTGGGAAACAACTGTGGTGCAGCCTCAGTTCCTAGGGGTTCTGATGAGATTGGTCTGAGGAGGATATCTGGGATCGGGAAATCTCAATGTGCAGCCTGAGGGGAAAACAACTGCCAAAGATGACATTCTCACCATCACCCCCATCTCCTGTGGAGCTGACTGTACTGAACAAAAATGCAGAAACGGTACTACGGATTTTTGTAAATAAGTAGATTTTAGCTGGTCTTATCAGAAAAAAAGGAACTATGTGAGATAGATGTAATCATCTGTTTCACCATAGTAACCATTGTCCAGGCTGCTTGTTTCTATAGGTTTCTATGTCTATATCATCCCATAACATCATGTTATAAACCTCAAATATACACAATAAAATTCATTTTAAAAATAAAAATTGAGTTGGGCGCGGTGGCTCACGCCTGTAATCCCAGCACTTTGAGAGGCCAAGGCAGGCAGATCACGAGGTCAAGGGATTGAGGCCATCCTGGCCAACATGGTGAAACCCTGTCTCTACTAAAAATACAAAAATTAGCTGGGCATGGTAGTGTGTACCTGCAGTCCCAACTACTCGGAGGTGGAGGCAGGAGAATCACTTGAAGCCAGGAGGTGGAGGCGGAGGTTGCAGTGAGCAGAGATCACGCCACTGCACTCTAGCCTCACGACAGAGTCAGACTCTGTCTCAAAAAAACAAAACAAAAAACAGAAATAAAAAAGAAAAAATAATTGAACATTCATTACTTTTAAAATAAAAGAAAAAATGCAGGTGTGGGACAGTGGGGAAGAGATTCTGCAAAGTTAGAACTGCTTTTTCATCTCCCATGAGAAAAGCGAATAATTGTGCCAGTGGTCACAAGTTCTTTTCTTCATCAAAAAAAAAAAAAGAAAGAAAAAGGATAATATATTTTCAGCATCCACCCGCCCACCCATCCATCTACTCACTTATCTCTCCCTCCCTCCTTTCCTCCCTCCCTTCCTTCTTTCCATCCTTCTGTCATTCCTTTCCATCTATCCATTATCCATCCATCCATCCATCCATCCCTCCATCCATCCATCCTTCCATCTATCCATCCTTCTACTCATTTATTTATCTTTCTTGCCATCCTTTCTTTCACCCTTCCTTTTTTCTTTCTTCCTTCCATCCTTTCATTTGTCTATCCATTCTTCCATCCTTCTATCTCACCCATATACACTATGTAAACAGCTGTGCCGGGGGTAGAGAAAGAAAGCTTGGAGAACATGGGGCAGGGGTGCGAAGGTCTTGTGTTTCTCCCGGTTCTGCACCTCCTACACCTCCTAGTCAGTTGGCTTTGGACAGTCCCCTAAATGAAGCTGGGGCACAGCTATCTGGGGAAATGACGGCATTGGACTAAAAAATCACAAAGGATCTATATTTCTAGATGTCTATGGGTTTAGAAGACAGGGACCCTGCCATCAAAAAGTTTGCAACATGGTTAGAGATACAAGACACATAAATGTATTAAAAATATTTTGAGAGCGTAAGTATCTCACGTAAGACAGATTCAGGGAAGAATCCCCACTGGCCTGGCAACTGTTTTCCTCCAAGTTCTAGGGGTGCTTTATGCGCAAAGATGCCTGTCCCTGTGGAGCAGTCACAGCAGAATGTGTGACTTGGGTGGCTCTTGCAGGGGTGTTATAAGCTCGTGCTGTTGACAAAGGATCCGAAATCTGGAAATAAGGCCGAGAGGATGAAGGCATGTGTCTCCAGATCGATACGGGAGCTTTACTTCACGGGCTGGCCCAAGGATGATCTACTTTCTAGGAGGGTGGGCCGTTGTTTGACTGCCATTTACTATTGAGGACTCAGATTCCATGGCGTTCCATGGTACATTGCAGATGTTTGTCCAGTAGAGTTGCAAATGATTCCCATATAGTAAAAAGATAATCCACCAATTTATTGCCCTGTAGGACATGAACCAGATTTGTCACAAACATTGAAAAATTGATTTCAGAGTGTTTTTCCCAATGGGCTACATAAATGCCAGTGCGTCAAATGCCATTTGAACTAGCATTACTGAGTCTCTGGCTCTCTTCTTAGTTAATGAGCTGAATAAAATCAAGAGCTTGCATTTGAAGGAAATCAAAATATTTCTCTCTAAATTACTGGGGATTTTAGTTAAAGTGAAAACACAGGAATACCCTCTGCCCTCCTCTCTGTCTTTATCAGCTCAGAAACAGGGCTCAGAGCCAGCAGCGTCGGAGGACCCAGGAGTAGACTTCGCTCTTCCCATTAGTTCACCTTCCCACGTTTTCCCACCTTTTGGAAGCCTGAAGATACTCTCTTTCTTGTCTTATCACTAAATAGGATTTTTGGTTCTTTAGTACTATTTAAGCAAGACCCCTAAGCCACTGCCTTGAGAGGGAAATACTTTTGCACTAAGGCCTCTCCCGTGTGATGGGTACAGCAAGGTTAGTAAACTGCTGCTTTCCTCTTTTGTTAATCTGACTTTTGTCTTCAGGAGAGTGTCTCCACTAAGAATCTAAAAAGGCAAAGAAATTATGTTTTTCCCTATATGTTCCTTCTATTTTGCTTGCAAGCCATGGTTTTAATTTCCTTCAACATTTCTCTTGGACAGCGCTGGTCCACTGGTCCTGCCAGTGCCCTCTAGACACGAGTGTGCAGGAGAAGGCCCCCCTGCGGGGAGGGAGGAGCCTTGCAAGGTCCACAGCAGCTCGGCAGCCCAGGCTCTCACAGCAGAGCCACCAGCCGCTCCAGTGCTCAAAAGGGCCCTACTGGTGCATGAAACTGGGAGGAAGGGTGCCTCAGACACGGAAGCTCGGTTTAGCGCCAAAAATCAAGCCGAGCCCTGGGACGTGGAAGAGCCAGGTGTATCAGACCGCATGGCAAGAGCTAGGCCACTTCCTTGTTCCCCAGCGTGAGCAGCCCCATGGTGGTTTTGTGATAGAATAAGAAATAGAGCCTGGCTGTGGGGGCTCATGCCTATAAGCTCAGCACTTTGGGAGGCTTAAGCAGGTGGATCGTCTGAGGTCAGGAGTTTGAGACCAGCCCAGCTAACATAGTGAAAACCCTTCTCTACTAAAATATAAAAATTAGCCAGGAGTGGTGGTAGGTGCCTGTAATCCCAGCTACTTGGGAGGCTGAGGCAGGAGATTCACTTGAATCCAGGAGGTGGAGGCTGCAGTCAGCCGAGATTGTACCATACTACACTCCAGCCTGGGTGACAGAGTGAGACTCCATCTGCCTGCCCCAACCAAAAAAAAAAGAAATATGTACAGGTTAAGCATCCCTTATCCACAATGCTTGGGACCAGTCATGTTTCAGATTTTAGATTTTTTTCCTTCAGATTTTGGAATGTCTGTATTATACTTACCAGTTGAAGATTTCTAATCTGAAAATCTAAAATCTGAAATTTTCTAATGATCATTTCATTTGAGTGCCATGTTGACACTCAAAAAGTTTAGAATTTTGGAACATTTGGATTTTGGACGTTTGGGTTTCCTCCCAGCTACTTGGGAGGCTGAGGCAGGAGAACTGCTTGAACCTGGTGGGATGGAGGCTGTGGCAAGCTGAGATTGCGTCACTGCACTCCAGCCTGGCCACAGAGCAAGACTCCGTCTCAGAAAAAAAAAAAAAGGCTATCAGATGGGCACACCAGCTCACATCTATAATTCCAGCACTTTGGGAGGCTCAGTCAGGAGGATGGCTGGAGCCCAAGAGTTTGAGATGACCTGGGGCAACATAGCAAGACCCTGTCTCTACAAAAAATTAGAAAAATTAGCCAATGCGCACCTGTAGTCCCATCTACTTGGGAGGCTGAGGTGGGAGGATTGCTTGAGCCCAAGAATTCAAGATTAAAGGGAGCTATGATCATGCCACTGCCCTCTGGCCTGGGCAACAGGGCAAAAA
The DNA here is from genome assembly GCA_963574635.1 of Cheracebus regulus. Taxonomy (NCBI): domain Eukaryota; kingdom Metazoa; phylum Chordata; class Mammalia; order Primates; family Pitheciidae; genus Cheracebus; species Cheracebus regulus. The sequence goes on along the minus strand of CAUYQU010051561.1, from coordinate 126,109 downwards.
AATGTATTTAAAAAAAGCCCATTGGCTGGGTGCGATGGCTCACGCTTGTAATCCCAGCACTTTGGGAGGCTGAGGCAGGTGAATCTTGAGGTCAGGAGTTCGAGACCAGCCTGGCCAACATGGTGAAACCCCGTCTTGACCAAAAACACACACACACACACACACACACACACACACACACAAAATTAGCTGGGCGTGGTGGCAGGCACCTGTAGTCCCAGCTGCTCAAGAGGCTGAGGTCAGAGAACCGCTTGAACCCGTGAGGCGGAGGTTGCAGTGAGCCGAGATCATGCCACTGCACCCCAGCCTGGGCGACAGTGCAAGACTCCATCTAAAAAAAAATAACCAAGAAGCCCATCATAAGGTGCAGCAAACCACCATGGCACATGTATATCTATTAACAAACCTGCACGTTCTGCACGTGTATTCCAGAACTTAAAGTTTCATAATCATAAATTAAAAAGCCCATCATAAAAATCTCTTTATATAAGGTGATCTGAAGCCCCTCAAAAGAAGTTTCAGTGTGCATGAAGATGAATGGGAAGGAGCTGTGAAGAAGTCGTATCTGGAAGGCGAAAGAGTGGGGGGTCTTTCTGTCCTCAGACACTTTTCTCATCTCTAACATGAGCACACATTCGATTTATAACAAAAATAAACACTGTAGAAGGGTCCTTGTTTTAAAGTCTGAAATCTCAGAAGTATCCTTGTTTTTGAAATTTCACCCGCAGCAGTTTCTTCCTCCACATCTGGTGCCTCTTTCCTCTGTTGTGGCTGTCAGAAGCCGGCTTTGTTGGAGGAATTCTACACAGCCAGCCTGGGGGTGTCCAGTCACCCAGGCCCTTTGCTGCGCTGGCCACTGATGGTGAGTTAAATCCCCAGACTCGTGTTACTAGTGGCAAGCGATGACGTCACATGTACATGGACACACAATTTTCAGACAGATAAGGCATAGCACTTCCTTTCACCTTCCTCTGGCCCTTAGTGCCTCCTGGGTGTCCCCAGAGGCAGTGGTACTGTCCCCGAGCTCCACGCCATCCCCTGCGGCCTTCTCTGCTTGCTGTGCTTCTAGCTCTGTCCGCTGGCACCTTCTGGTCCACACAGCCTCCCTGCTCTGACCTCATCTGACCACACAGGCCCGAGACAGAACTCTACAGAGAAAGAGAGCTGACTGCACCAAGCCCGACCATGTATATTGCAAAGATAAAAGCAAAGCAACTTACTTGGTTTCTGAGTCTAAAATATCTATATTTAGATCAATGGTTACTTTGCAGTTTTCTCCAAGAACAATGGTGTTGGAGCCTGACTCGTGCAGGTTATTTTCTAGAATAAAGGGATCATCAACATCTAATACTCACTTAAGTCTCTGTAACACAGACAAGCCAAGGTCAAAGAGAATGTCGTAACAATAACCACTTCTTAAGCAGTTCCTCGGTATCGGGCTAGATATTTCATAAAATTATCTCATTTTATCTTGTAATAAAGGAACATCACCTCCATTTTCCAGATGAGCCAGCTGGGGTTCCAGTGGTTAAGAAATTTGCCCCGGGTTACAAACTAGCCAATGGTAGAGGCAGGCTTTTAACCCAGGGCTGTCTGCCCTGAACCCCAGTCTTCTGCTGATGCTTCCTTACAGTACTTAGCAGGATATTAGGGGCTGCTTGAATAACTTCTAGGCATGGCAACCACCAGAGACTTCTCTGCCCTTCCCTGCCAAGCTCTGAGGGCCTCCAAGGGTTAAGGAGTGGCCTCTCTTCATCACCTAGAGGGTCCCAGCAAGTTGGAGCCCTTCCAAGTCTAGTATCAGCCATGGAGCTCTAAAAGAGGGGGAATGTTTTCCCTGGCCTTACTCGTCCCGTGTCTCAGCCTGGCACCTGGAAAGCAGAGCCTGGGACTAAATTATGAGAGTCCAAGCTGTGATCCGGGTAGCAGAGCCAGAGAGGGGCCTGACTGGGAAGAAGAGAAGGAAAGATAGACAGGGACAAACTATCCAAAAGCCACAGCTATGGGCAGCTGAGGCTGCGTTCCACGGGAGGCTGACACTGACCAGGGCTTGGAACGCCCGGTGCTTCTCTCTCTCTCTCTCTCTCTCTCTCTGTGTGTGTGTGTCTGTGTGTGTGTATGTGTTTGTGTAGAGAAGGTTCCCTGGGTCACTCTACTTCTCACCTCAAATCAGTCTTGGGATGCCAAGATAGGCCACGTGGGTTACCAGTTTACACCCACTGGAAGCCAGATGAAGCCTGCATAGTAGCGGCTGGAGGAAGAGTGGGTCCCGAAGATTTGGGATGGCACACAGAGCTGCTGGCCACAGCCTCCCAGGTCCTGCTATAGAATCTGTCTTTCTCCAGGACAGATTCAGCCTGGGTATTGGGTTAGATATTTCATAAAATTATCTCATTTTATCGTGTAAGAGGTACCATCCCATCTTCCGGATGAGCCAACTGAGGTTCCAGGGGTTAAGCAGTTTGCCCCAGGTTATAAACTAGCCAATGCTAGAGGCAGGATTTTAACCCAGGGCCTCTGCCTTGAACCCTGATCTTATGCTGACATCTCCTTACAGTATTCACAGGGAGGTTAGGGGATGTGTGCTTTCTTTAGAGAAAGCATTGACTCTGTCTCCAGTGGGCTGGTCACTTCTTCATCAGCCAAAGCCCTGGCTGTTCTGTCTTAGATAACTCCACATATAGAACATCAGGGTGGTCTAGGATGAATCAGCTCAGCTGGGGTCACTCCAGGCCCCCAACTTTGGTTTCTGATTCGTTGGAGCAGCTGTTTGTAAAGGAATATTTTCATCTCCACCCAAACATAGAGTTGAAACTCTACCAAATCAGCAAGAGCTGCGGCGTGATAACCCAGCTTCCTCACCCACCACACCTGCTTCCCCAGACCCGGCTCTCAGCTTCTGACTTCCGGTTAATGATCACTTGTTCATTAGGGTGGGTTTCTCAGAACAAAGTCACTATCAACTCCTAAAGAGTGATTTGAGTCTCTGCCTCTCAACTGCTTGCAGCATTAAGAAACTTCTGCCAGCTCCATCTCAGTTTAAATGATCTTTAAATGATCTTCCTCTACCATTGGCTAGTGTAGAAAATTTCTTTTCTGGATTTAGTGACGGAACACAGCAATGAGGTAATGATTTGTCCAAATCTCAATGTTCATATTTATGTGGTTAGATCTGAGTCTGTCATTACACTAGTGCCATGAATATGGCCCCAGTAACACCTTACGCTTTGTGCCATGAACAGTCATTTTTGAGTTCAGTTCATCCTTCCCCATGGCAGCCAAAGAGGAGTGGGAGGTGGAAGGGAAGCAGGTTGTCACAAGCCTGTGAAGTTTCCTAAGACTGTCCTAAGACTAATGGGGCAGGGAGAAGAGGTAATTCTTTCTCTTTCCCTCGCAGATAAGGCAGGCTCCATGTAAAGGTCCCACCAGCCACACAGAGGGTGCCCCGGCAGGCTCTCTGGGCTGACTTCGGAAGGGCAAACCAAACTTTGTCATCAGCTGCATTAAGCTGTTTGCATGGCCCACTTTATTTTACATGTAAGCTGGAATAATAAAAGTGGTTCTTTCCTCCTTTCTTTTTGCATGTAAAATCCTAATAGCTAAGACTTACTGAGTTGCTTATGCATGCCACAGGTTGTGAGAGGTTTTGTGTGTTAGCTCATTCAGACCTCACGACCTCTGAGATGCGCCCTTATCATCAACTCCAGTGTAACAGGGAGAAAGCTGAGGCCTGCTGCGGAAGGGCAGGGCAGAGACTCAGGCCGGGGCAAGCCCACCCCCGAGCTCATCTTCCTGCCCCCGCCATAAACTGCCCAGACGAAGCCTGCTTATTCCCTGAGTCTTCTTGTCTAAAACAAGACAGTCAATGCTGAACGCATTAGCTTCTCATAGCTGAGCTGGGCCTGGCTGAGAGAAGCAGGCAAGAACTCTGTACTCCTTAAACATGAACTCCACGTTCTCCCTCCCACAACCCTGGCAGCCACAGTGCCACTTTTCATGTCTATGAATTTGACTCTTTGGGTACTTTCTATAAGTGAAATCGTGCTGTTATTTGTTTGTAAGTGACTAGCTTCTTTCACTGAGCATGAGGCCCTGCAGATTTCACCCATGTTGCAGTGTGTGTCCAAATCTCCTTTTGAAGGCTGAATAATGTTCCCTTGTATGTGGAACACATATTATTTGTTCATTCTTTCATCAGGGGACACTTAGGTTACTCCTTCCTTTCACTGTTGTGAATAGTGCTGCTGTGAACAAGGGTGGGCAAATAGCTCTTTGACACCCTGATTTAATTCTTTCAGGTATATCCTCAGAAGTGGAATATACGCACATGGCAATTCTTAATTTTTTTGAGAAACCACCATGCAATTTTCCATAGCGGCTGCACCATTTTGCATTCCCTTCAACAGGGTACAAAGGTTCCAGTTTCTCCACATCCTTGCCAATGCTTGTTGTTTTGTATTTTGTTTTGTTTATTATAATAGCCACTCTAACAGGTGCGAGTGTGAGTTTCATCATTTTTGAGTACCACGTGGTCCACTAGCACAATGTAGGGCTTGCATTTGTATGGTAATTTCTGCTTTTCAAATTAAAAATTAATAACCTACCATTTTCACTCATTTATACGTAAAGTCATGGGAGTATGTGATTCTCACATCACAGATGAGGAAACTGAGACTCAGAGAGATGAAGCGATTTGTTCAAGATGAGACGACGTCTAAGAGGCAGTGGTGGGGCCAGCACCCAGACACTAGGGCCGCCCTGGCAGGGAGTGTCACTTGCTACATGCCAGGCACGATCACCTGCTTACTGAGTTGTCCCATCGACTCCTCACACCAGCGTGGGAGACTAGGCATTCACACCCTCACTCTCCAGACTAGAAACAGAAAGGGAGGTTAGGAGGAGGTCAGCATCTCCCACAGGGAGGGTGGGGCTGGCTGGCTCCTCCAGCCCTGGTCCTGGGAGCACTTCCAAGGCTTCCTTCCCAGCTCAGATCCAGCTGCACACTGAAAGTTAAGCAGGATAAAGAAAATCAAGTGTCACTCACTGAACAGCAGTGAAAAGTGTAAGGGACAAAGGAGGGCCACTGAGTCAGGAATATCCCACTGCCGTTAGCCAGGTCTCAGTCAGTGGTCTGTCCCAGGGAGGAGAAATGTAACCTCTGAGTCTTGTTTTCTTCATGTTCAAGCCAAGGATGCCAACTGCCCACCTCCCAGGTGGTCCAGAGAATTTCATGTAAGTCGCCTAGCACAGGGCCCGGCCCAGGCAAACATCACTTTCCTTCTCCGTCCCCTCAACAGGGGCTGAGGGGATCCTGGCTGTGTCTGCCCAACCCCAGAGAGAAGCAGCGTCCCGGGCTGGGAAGGGAGGAGACGGGCCACAGAGCTCCAACTCCTGAGAGGATGATTTAGGGCCAGCAGCAGTGTTCTCGGTGTCACTTGGCACACCACCATTAGTCAGCTTCCACCAAGTGCCAGGGGCCTATAAATAGCTACAAGGTGACATTCCTAAGGCTCCTGCCTTAGAGACTCTCTGCAAAGGACGCAGGATCACCCAGGAAAGTGTATTTGTATTCTAGGCAGGAAAAGAAGTTATGCCACTGAAAATAAAGATTTTATGTATTTGTACATATCTATCCTATAAATAAAATTTATATCCACCTTCCAGGGGTCCAGTCCCACCAGCTCAGCCCTCATTTAATCTGTATGGCGGTTATTAACAGTGTCTGGGAACCAACTGCGGAACTCTCTGAAATACCATCCTTGTCAGTCCCAGGCCTTTCAAGCAGAGCGCGATCTCCTTGCTGCAGAATCATGGCGTTCATATTAGCACGCCTGCTAAGAAATTCTTATGCTGGCGATACGCACTTCCCTGAAGTGTTTCATGGAAATTAGATTTCGGGAGAACAAAATCACAGAGGGCTCCGAGGCTGCAGGAGGCGGGGATCTCTCTTTGTGACTGGTTTGCCCAGTAATTAATTTCTTCCCCAGCTCAATTTGAAGGAAAAGATTGTGCTCATTAATTTATCGTCCACCTGTTCCCGAGGATTATTTTGATTGCTTTTTAACAGGAGACTTTGTATTCAGTAGGGAGATTTAATATCATCCCAAGAGCTGGCATCTGAGTGCAGCCAGCCATGTTATTCTGAGTGATTTCCACCCAAACAAAAACAAGCGCGCTCAGTGACTTTCACAGCAAGGTCCTGAGTCATTTGAACCCTCTGTGCAGAATCTCAGGGGGCGTCTCCGGTGATGCACTCAACCATGCCTCGATCCCTTCTGTGGAGTTTAGGAAGGTATTTTGGAGTATCTGGCTCATTCCAGATCCCGTTTCCCCCATCCCTCTTTTGTACCAAAGGCACATGAGTCATAAACATCTAGAATACTTTGTGAAAGAACCAGGCCAGGCTGGGCATGGTGGCTCATTCCTGTAATGTCAGCATTTTAGGAGGCTGAGGTGGGTGGATCACTTGAGACTAGGAGTTTGAGGCCTGTCTGGGCAGCATAGTGAGACCTGTCTCCACTTAAAAAAAAAAAGAAGGCCAGATGTGGTGCTACATTCCTGTAATTCTGGCTACTTGGGAGGCTGAGGCAGGAGCAGTGAGCTTTAATTGTGCCACTACACTGCAGCCTGGGCAACAAAGTGAGACCCTGTTTAAAAAAAAAAAAAGTGGGCCAAAGTTAAGCACAAGAAAGCATACAGATATTTCGTGGCAAATCTGATTATCTGTGGCAAATTCAGAAAACTTCAAACCACCAAATGAAATCTCACTCATCGCCTCATTTTAAACTGTTTATTTTTATTTAGACACAGGAATCATAGCTTGATAACATTCAGAAAATTATATTTAACCCTTATTTATAGTCAATCTGAATCAATTTAATGAAATGTGAATACTTTTCTAGATTTACAGAGAGAATAAAAAGAAATTTAGACCAGAAAGAAAAACATTTGCTGTCTTTTCTACGCCCCGAAATTATTATAATCCCAGGCTCTTTTGCTGCTCGCTGCGGCTAAGTTCCTCCATGGTAACAGAGGGAAAACGCCTGGTATCCCAGGAAAACATAGGTTGAGGTTTAGGAGAGTCAATGCATCCTGCCATCCAGTTATTTACCCCACAGATACCAATCAGGCCAGGTGCTCTGCCAGCCCCGGAAGAGCCAGCAGCAGGCAGACCACATTCCTTCCTCCTGCAGCTTCTAGTCTAGTGAGAGGCTGACGTCAGCTGAGTGATCACAACAGATATGAAATTACAAAGTACTACAGGCTGTAAGAGGGAATTTTGCCCTAACCTAAGAGAGTAAGGACAGCTTCACTCAGCAGAAACCAGAAGGACGAATGGTGTGGACTGGAAGAAGGTGGGTGGGCATGACTGCCTCAGGCAGAGAACAGCATGAGAAAAGGCACTGTGGCCAGCCAGAGGGGATGCAGCACGAAGGTCACTGTGGCTAAGATGGAGGGGCGTGGGTGCAGGCTGTGAAATACCCGGAGAGGTGAGTGGGGCTGGACTGAGCAGGATTTTGATTAGGCCAAGAGGTTAATTTGCGTTTAACCTTGAACATCTTGTAATTTGGAGGCAGGCTGCCTGGGCATGAACTCTGGCTCTGCTACACACTCCCTAAGAGAACTTGGGCATGTCCTTTCAACCCCTCTGGCCTGAAGGCCCTCAAACGTGAAGTAGGGGCAGTAATACCACCTCCTCTGATGGCTGGTGTGAGGATTAAATGAGTTACTATGTGGAAAGGGCTTACAGTGGTCTATGGAACATTATCATTTTCCTTCGTTGTTATCTTTAACATGAACTCGTCCTTTTGTATGGCTGCATAGTATTCCATGGTGTATATGTGCCACATTTTCTGATATGGTTCTGGCCAAGAGCCTCTGAAAGACTTATTTTGCCCAAAGGGAGAATGGGTTTGTAATGCCCCAGGAACCTGTTTTTGGAGACCTCTAGACACTTAGAAAAGCAGTTTGAGAACAGAGAAGAAGTTGAAGCTCCTTGTGCTTGTATGGAATCCCTTCCTTCAGCTTCTAGCACCAGTGAGCTGCCATTCTGAGTGCTAGAGGCCAGCTCAGGCTCTGCAACCACAGCACGCACAGCTTGGTGCTGGCATCCAGGAACCCTGGGCTCTGGTCCCGGCTCTGACACTTCTAACCTTACTCTGAGATGCCAAAGTGGGCTTTAGTCTCAGTGTAGAAGGTTCAATTGGATGACCTTACATATCTTGTCCATTTGCCCAATGCTTAACCACCTACCACCTGCTAGAAAACCCTCATTTTGGTTGAAACCTGCTTCTTTGCACTCCCGTGGCCTGTGCATTGGTGTACAGAGACTGCTGCATCCAATCCGTCTCCCTGCTGACCTTGGTGAGCTTCCGGGGGCAAGAGCCATGCCTTCACCCTTGAAAGCCACCGTCTCTGCTGGTAAAGGGCTGACTTCAAATCTTTCTCCGTGTTTCTGCAATGCAAACAACAGTCTGAGTTCTCAAAAGAGAAATAGCGTGAAGATTTAAGGAACCTGGATGGTAGCAATGACAAGGAGGCAGGAATGAGGGACGAGTCAACTCAGGGCCACGGTGACTTTGTGTGGTAATAGCAAAGAGAAAAATATACCATTAGGAAGACCCATGTCCAGGCAGAGCGGTCACCTCACCCACTTGTGATTTGAGGAGCTCTTTCACTGTGGCACTTGATAGGTCCCTGCGGGTTGTGGAGTAAATCTATTCTTTGAATTGTGGGAGCAAAGGCCACTGTATAGAGAGAAATTGAGTTTAGTCCTTTATGAGTTAATTCAGCAAGCACTCACCGAACACTTACCATTTGCCTCTTTCCCTGCTGGGGGCTGTGGGCTTTGCCTGAAGGAGGGTGTATTTGTTTGCTAGGGCTGCTGTAACGAAATACTATAGACTTGGTGGCTTAAACAGGAGAAATCGATTCCCTCCTGGCTCTGAAAGCTGCACGTCTGAGATCAAGGTGTCGCCAGGGTGGGTTCCTTCTGAGAGCTGGGAGGACAGGGTCCGTTCCAGGCCTCTCTCCTTGGTTTGCAGATGGCGCCTTCTCCCCGTGTCTTCCCATGGTTTGACCTCTGTGTATCGCTACATATCTCTGTATGCAGCTTCCCTTTTTATAGTAACACAGACATTGGACTGGGGTCCATCCTAATTGCCTCATTTTAACTTAGTTATCTCTATCCAGTAAGTCACATTCTGAGGTACTGGGAGTGAGGACTTCAACATATGAATTTCAGGAGATGCAATTCAGTCAGCGCATATGGAGGGGTCCACACCAAGCTAAGTCCAGCCCTTAACATCCCTTAGGGATCAGCCCAAATCACTCAGCAGGATTCTAGGGAATTGGGGGTTGGAGCAAATCGTTACTGGGAGAGACAAAGGGAAAGGGGTGCCCGGGATGGGCCCCATTGAACCCTGTGCCTCTAAGGAGCCACAGAGTGGTACAAGATCCCTGGGGAAAGAGGAACTGGAAGAGAGGAGGAGGGAGGAAGGGGGATGCTGGAACCATACTGGGAGCCCTGCCATTCCCCAGGTAAGCTCAATGCAGGGTGGTTGGGAGCTTCTTTCTGTGAAATCACAGCCTCCGAGAAGCTTGGGGCTGATGGAAACTCTGTGGTCCTTTCACCTGGAGTTCTCAAGCCTGGCTGTACACTAGAATCACCTAAGGAGCTCGAAAAAATATTAGTAGCCGTGCTGTAGGCCAAACCGATTACATCAGAATCTCTAGGAGTGTGGCTGGGCATCTGTGGATTTTGTAAGCCCCCTGCTCCAGTCTGCTTCTCAGTTATGAGCAGAGGCTTTGCCTGGCATGGGGCTAGGCACAGGCCGGGATTCTGCACATGGGTTCTGCTTGCCACCTGCCACCTGCATTTCCATCTGCAGAACCCCTGCTGACTTCACTGATGGACGGGAAGAAGAGGACAGTAGTGGGGGATGCAGCCTGCAGGAGAGCTCTAGAGCAGGAGAGCCTGCTCTAGAGAGCTCTAACATGCTGAGAGCCCGGGGTCTGCAGCCATTTGTACCAAACCCATAAGCTTTCCCTACTGAACTGTAAAATGGTGCACCACACCAATATAAAAATACAAACAGATGTTACTGACACATTTTTTTGCCCTCCACAAAATATTCCACTTCCAATTCTTTGGGTTGAAAATAAATGAATATAAGCTTTTAAAGCAGTGGTGTGCTCTTATATTCCCTAACACCTCCACAGCCCAGCCCGAGTGTCCAAACCCTTCTAATCAACCAAACCCTCTCCACCTACCAGCTTGGAGAGGGGGCTTCCTATTTTAGTGGCTCTGTGAAGTCCATGGAGGCTACCTGGAAGGAAGGCAGGTCTGGGCTTCACCTAAATTCTTGGCATTGAAACCAATGAAAAATGAGAATTTTTAAAAAGTGGGCTGAGCTTTAGGAGAATCCTACGTGCAAGAGATGATGCATGTCCCTTTCATCTTACTGGGCCGTGGAGTGAAGGGGCTTCCCTTGTGGGTTAGCCAGGTCTGGTAGAGCCCTGCAAATAGAACTTGGCTGGTCGGATGGATTGCAGTGGCTTCTCTTGAAAATAACACTGGATTTTTTGAGAGAATTCGGCTTGGCTTTGCCTTTTATTCCTGATACACACATGGGTGTGTGACTGCACACATGATGCACACAACGCACACATGCATAAAACACACAACAAACACCACACACATAGCACTACACATATGCACAAAATACACATATACACATACACACAACACACACAACACACACAGCATACACATAAACACCAGTGTCACACACGACACATACAACACACATGCAACACAACATACAAATACACACAACACACATACATATACAATACACATAACACACAATACACACACATAACACAACACATATAAACACAACACAAAGAACACATACATATAATACAACATACATATTCATACAATATACATGACACGATATACATAAACATAACACATACACAGAACACAGCATACATATACATACAACACATAACAGAACACATACACGCAACACGACACATGTGTACATACAGTACTTGTGACATGCAACACATAACACACGACACACACAGCACACACAACATAACACACATACCGGCAACACACACCTGCACACGAACACATATATACACAGCACACATAACACAAACACACACAACACACATGAACACATACCACATACCACACATATACAGAACACACATACACACACATAAACATAATACACGTGCACATGACATGGATATGCACACACATAATATACACAAAACTCCCAAACACGCACACAGACATACACACACACACACACACACACACACACACACACAGTTTCCCTGTTTGGCCATGTGTGGAGTTTGTAGAGAGGAAGGATGCCAACTGAGTGACAGTGGATTTCTCATCGCAGTTCTTTTGCTGTCTCATGCCCTTTCTGGGCACTCTGGACAGCCCTGGGCCTCCCCTCCTGGGAGAATAGAATAGAGCTTGCCCCAGTGGTCTAGACAAGGGCGCAGCACAGCCCTTGCCAGCTCTAGGCTTCTGAGTCCGCGTGTCTGGGAAGAGTGAAACACGATCCACTGCCAGCCATCTGAAGAGGCTTTGCCTAAAAGTTCCCTCAAACCCGGCTTTGTGGTTTCACACCTCCCGAGCACCTATTCCCAGTGCTGTGATGGACAAGGACTGGTCTGTCCTTGCACAGATATGGGAGGCAGATGACTCCTTTAAAGGGCAGGTTCTCTCTAGGGCACAACACCTTACCTGGACCTCAGATTCAGCTGAAAGCCATAGGTAACCTCTTGGCAGCAAGAGATAGTAATGGGGTGGGAATTCTTCCTGGACTGGAGCAGGGCCATTCCTCACTGGGCACTGTGAAACAGGAAGGGGGCCACAATTGTGTTGGTGTCACATAGGAAAGAAACATCTCTGGGGAGCTGGAGGGGGCCCCTGGCTTGACAGTCAGCATCTTCTCCACCCGATGCTATCTGGAGGTCCCAGCTCTCCATATTAATTCAGCCAACACGTGTGCTCTGCCAGCAGCTCCCTTCTATACGTATTTACCTGCAACCCCTGGGAGCTGTCCCAATCCATGTATTTCCCGCCCATTACTGTGGCTACTGCTCTCTGTGTGGGCATCATGAATACAGAATGCTGTGGTAGGATGCCTTCTTGTAGGACAGGTGTATGATGCTAAATGGTTTCAGTGAAGAGGACTTAATGGGAAAACAGGGGTGGAGAGTGTTGTCTGAGCAAATTCACCGTCACGTTACCTGGAGGATGGAATGTTTTGCTCAAAGGAGCCTATGAGACAGCTCTGCAGTCTTTCATCTTTGCCCCTCACCACCTTACAAATATGTCACAAATGCTCTTGCTGCTTTGAAAGAACCAATTTCATTTGCTCCTTTCTCTCATTCTTTAAGCAAATCATATAAGATGTGGGGCATGAATCAGCCTTGTCTCTGCTGGTGGAGTTCAGCCTAGTGAGGGAAGTGGGTAGGTGTCGTAAGGGCATGAGCAGGTTGCTTTAGGAGTAAATGTCTAGAGGTGGTGGTCCCTGGAGAAGGTGGGCTTGGAGCCAGGAATAGAAGTGGGGAGACATTCTGCCTGAGACAGTCCGAGGAGGGTGGAACACAGCCTCTCTGTGGAACAGGTCAAGGTGAGCTGATGTTGATGTTCTGATGCCATGTCTCACCTTAAGAGGATGGGGACTGCCCAGAAGATCTTCCTCCTGGGAGAGGAGAGCAGGCCAAGCCCGAGCAAGAAGTGGCCTGGGCCCCACCACCTGTGTTCTACCCAGTGGCATGGTCTCATCTGCCTGAAGCATCCTGAGAACCTGTGCTGTCTGCCTCGGCTCTTCTCACCATCCAAATCCATTACCACTACAGGGCTGAGGAAGGTGTACTCACTAAGGTATGGGCGAGCAATTGCCCCTTCATTGATCACTGCCAGAGAGTTTGCTCTTCTGTGGTTGCAGAGAGCACATGAGAGTGCCCAGGCAGCGGGACAGGGGCAGAAGGGCAATCCTAGTGCCTAGGGTGGCTATCTGTCAACTGCCCTGATCCAAATCACAGTGACAGCTCAGCCACATAAAGCTCCAGGTCTCTTCCCAAGTGACCGAAGGAAAGGATAGGAGAAACTAACATTTTTTTGAGGATTTGCTATGAATTTGGCTTCTTAATAAACGTCTCCTCATCACCATTCATTATTTTAATTGTTCATTTATTTAGTCACTCATTCCTTTGACACATTTTTTGCTGAGCAGTAACTTTGTGTGCTGGGCACTGATCTAGGCAGTCCACCTTCCCTTGAGGTTCCCCCACGGAAGGTTGTTAGTGTTTAGATCTGTGTCCCTGCCCAAATCTCAAGTTGAATTGTAATCCCCAGTACTGAAGATGGGGCCTGGTGGCAAGTGTTTGGGTCCTGTGGGCAGACCCCGGGCTTGGTGCTGTGTTTGTGATAGTGAATTCTCACGAGATCTGGTCATTTAGAAGTGTGTGGCACCTTCCCCACCCCCATTCTCTCTCGGTCCTGCTTTCACCGTGTGACCTGCATTCCCTTGCTTCACTTTCCACTATGAGTAAAAGCTTCCTGAGGCCTCCCCAGAAGTCATGTTTCCTGTACAGCCTTTAGAACCATAAGCCAATTAAGCTCTTTTCTTTATAAATTACTCAGTCTCAGGTATTTCTTTATAGCAATGCAAGAATGGACCAATACAAAGTTCTTCCCATTCTGTGCCTGCAACATCTGCTCAGTATCCAAAAGCCCCCTGGCTTCAGAAGCTCACCACTTAGGGAAAGTGTTGAATAATCAGACAAAACTTCCTGTCCTCGACAAACTTACACTCTACTTACAATATGTCAATAGTGGTAAGTGTTGGCAGGAAAATAAAGCAAGGAATCACACTATGAGAATATAGGTGTGATGGGGAATGCTAGATCGTGTGGCCAGAAGGTGAATTTTGGGAAAACATGGGAAGTGATGAGGGAGAAAGCCATGGGGCCAGCTGGTGGGAGAGCAGCTGGGGCAGAGCTAACAGCAAGCACATAGGCCTGAGGCAGAGAGCACCCCAGCATGTGCCTGAAGGAAGACAGTGTGCCTGGAGCAGAATGAAAGTTCTGGGGATGGGAACAAGTTCAAAGAAGCAATAGGGGTGAGGGGCGCAGAGTCAAAGGGGATCAATTTCATGAGGATTAGGTGTGAGCATTTTCTCTCTAAGTGAGATGGAGACCCAGTGGAGTGATTACACCCCAGCAGAATCCCACTCCTGAGGGGTTGTCATAGGCTGGGTGTTTCCGGGGAAGCCTGATGGGAAGGGCAGAAGTGGGGAGTCCACTTAGGGAGCTCTTGCAATGAGCCAAGCAGCTTGCTTCCGGATGGTGGTAGTGGTCAAATTCTGGATATATTCTGAAGGTTGAGCTCTCAGGCCTACGAGTGGACCAAATGTGAGGACTGACTCAAAGAGAAGTGTCAAGAATGACTCCACGGGTTTTGCTGAGTCACTGAAAGAGCTGAGTTAGCGGAGAAAAGAAAGGCCACCCCACTGCTCATTTGAGAAGGGATTATCAGGATCTTAGTTTGGACCAGGTGAAGTTTGAGATGACCGGTCATCATCCAAGGGGAGTGGGGAAGCAGGCAGTTTGGGCAACGGGTCGGGAGGTCAGGGAAAGGTCTGTGCAGGAGGCAAACATTTGAAAGTCATGAGCATAGAGATCGTTTTGGAAATCATGATTCTGCAAGAGATCATTTAGTGAGTGAGGCTGGACCGAAAGGAGGAAAGGTCCAAGGTCTGCGTCGAGGGCTCAGCAACACCTGGTGCTTGGGGAAACGAAACTGAACCAGCAAGACAGTCTGAGAAGGAATGGCCAGAGAAATGGGAGGGGGCATCTCTGAGGCCCAGCAAGGGGCCCCGCCTGCTGATAAGCACACAGGGGAAGGCATTCTGAGGAGCAGCGGAGGGTGTGGGTCACCCGTGACCTTGGGGTGGTAAGGACAAAGGCCTGATTGAGTGAGTTCATGAGAAAGCTGGAGGAGATAAGCAGAGACAGTGGGCATTGCCTCCTCTCAGCAGTTCTGCTGTAAAGGGAGCAGGAGCCGGAGAAGAAGCAGGATCAGGAATGGGTCCTTAAGACTGGGAGAAGTCACATCAGGTTGGCATCACAGCCACATGGCAGGCATGCAATGGTGCACCTGCTTGTGACAAGGAAGGGCTCAGAGGATGGGCATCTGGATCAGGGTCTCAAGCCTGCAAGTGGGGAGCTGGACCCCGAACCAGCAGGGCGCTGTCTTTTCAAAGAATCTCACTACGACCAGGAAGCCATGGGGTTTGTGTTGAAACAGAGCCTGACCTTCTGCCCTAAATGACGTCTCTCTTCCAATTCTGTTGAAAATTCTCTTCCTCTAGGAAGTCCCTCCTGACCAATGCGGCTTGGTGCCAGGCACTCACATATGCAAACCCCACAGAGCTGCCATGGGTACCAGCCCAACGGTGTGTATGTGACTTGCACTGAAGTCATCTTCTCTGCAGCTGAGTCTTGATGTGGAGCACCTGAAAGGCAGGGAATGTGCTGGCTGCTTTGCGTTTCCTGTATATCTCCTGGAGGTATCTTCCTTGGGTCTCTGTCCCCTCTCCCTACATACACACACACACACACACATACACACACACACACACATACACACACACACACACACACACACACACACACACACGGTGTTTAAGAGTACTGGGCTTTAAAACAGAAATCA
Source organism: Cheracebus regulus (assembly GCA_963574635.1). Taxonomy (NCBI): domain Eukaryota; kingdom Metazoa; phylum Chordata; class Mammalia; order Primates; family Pitheciidae; genus Cheracebus; species Cheracebus regulus. The sequence continues at coordinate 110,346 of CAUYQU010051561.1, read as the reverse complement.
GCATTCAGAACCTCTGCTTTCATGAGGAAAGGCCTTGAGGGCAGCGGAGGAGGGGGCTGGACTTTAGACCCATACTTGGGATGAGCAGAGTAGGTTCCTGGTTGTGTTGGCTCTTCTTTTCATCATCCAGTTCCTGCAGCACAAAGCCTGGAGAGGCACGAGGAAGCCCTTAGCTAGCATATGCTTTATGTGTTTTCTAGTTCAAGAGCAGATCGGTCATTGATCTTGCCTTTCGTTTTGTTTCTTTTATTTTTCTTCTTTAAGTAATCTCTTATGAGTTGTCTGCCCTGAAAGCAAGTGCTCATGTGTTTATTTATCAAAATAGCAATAACAATTTATCCAAGGTCAGAACAACATAAACCACAAACCACATGTCGTGAAAGGCGACATGGTCTTATTGGGTGATGGACCCCAATGCCAAACAATAAACTAGGCCTGAGATGGAAACCAGGAGAACAGGGGTCTCAGCCTTCTGCTGGATGCACCAAAAGCTCCAGGCCAGCCTATATTAAGTGAAGAATGTCGAGATCCATAGCGATTGCGTCCTGCTCTTTTTTCCCAAGTTCCGATTTCTTCCCCAGGACTTCTAGTTTCCTTTTGTAATTCCTCCTACATACCTGTGATTAACTTTTTTTCTCAATTGAATATTTCAGCTGAAATGAGGAGGAATACCATTTGGCTTGATCTTAAAAGGCTCCATGTAGATGTGCCCCTGTCTAGAGAGTACTTGTGATGTGGAATTAAGGACAAGACTCCAGCTTTAACACAACTGTTAAAGGAACAAGTAATGGAAAGTTGCCTTTCACATCTCACTCATTTTAGACACACTCTAGTTAACTCTGCCAGAAAAATAATTGGCTTAGATTGGGTTGATCCAATTGAGGCTCTGAATAACCTAGCTCGAGTGGTATTTATATTTCAGCTTCTGGTTTTGGGTGAAGTTATTACGTGGCTTGAATGCTAATTGCACACTGAGGACAAAAATAATACCAAGGCCCATCAAATGACATCACTTGCTCTTAATCTCCATGTAAATAAGCACATGGAGAGGTTTTCAGAAGTTCATTTTGCACAGGTGGCTTCTCAAAAGTTCATTTTAAGTTGTTTTTTGGGAACTTGCATTATTTCCCTAAAGAAATAGTGTTCTGCTTAGTGGTAAACTCCACTGGTCGGAGTAATAATAATAGTCCAATTCACTTAGACTCTAATGTAGCTGGATAAAAGTATTTACAGAAACAGCCAGAGTCCTGAGTCCCGAGCGGCAGATGCTATTTAGTTTAAGAAAAAGAAAGATGAGGAGGGAGAGGATGCCCTACTCCCACCTCTTTCCCAGGACAGAGACCCTTCCCCTCCACCGTGTCAGTGTCCAGAGAGAGGTCAGGCTGAGCCTGGTACCCAGGACAGGGCCTTAGCTGGACAGGCTGGCTGGGGCAGAAGCAGAATGGCCGTCAGCTTCAGGAAGATGGCCTGGCAGGTGCAGTTGACTCCCAGAGTTGCTGGGAATTGCGAGGAGTGAAGGGAATGACCAAGAGGAAGTCCTGGCATGAAGACTTGTAGTAGAGGCTGGGCCTGGTGGCTTACACCCATAATCCCAGCACTTTGGGAGGCTGAGGCTGGCTATCACCTAAGGTCAGGAGTTCGAGACCAGACTGACTAACATGGTGAACCCTTTCTCTCCTAAAAAAAAAATACAAAAATTAGCTGAGCGTGGTGGCACGCACCTGTAATCCTAGCTACTCAGGGGGCTGAGGTAGGAAAATCGCTTGAACCCGGGAGGTGGAGGTTGCAGTCAGCTGACATCGAGCCATTGCACTCCAGCCTGGGCAGCAAGAGCGACACTCCATCTCAAAAAAAACCAAAAAACAAAAAAGGCCCGGCGTGGTGGCTGGTGCCTGTAATCCCAGCACTTTTGGAGGCCAAGGCAGGTGGATCACAAGGTCAGGAGTTCGAGACCAGTCTGATCAACATGGTGAAATCCCATCTCTACTAAAAATGCAAAAGTTAGCCAGGTGTGGTGGCATGCACCTGTAGCCCCAGCTACTCAGGAGGCTGAGGCGGGAGAATAGCTTAAACCCGGGAGGCAGTGGTTGCAGTGAGCTGAGATCACACCACTGCACTCCAGCCTGGGCAACAGAGAGAGACCCTGCCTCAAAAAAACAAAAAGACTGGTAGTAGAGTTAGTATCTGAGAGTCAGCGTAGAAACCGGGGTGAATCCTGAAGCTGAGTCTAGTAACTAAAACAGAGTGAAAAACACACGGAGGGGCAGATGCATAGGAAGTGGGTCTCAAACTGGGAGGGTCCGTGGGGAGAGATAGGGCTGAGGAAGGCGGTTGGGGTGCATAAGGGAGAGGGAACCCAGGCTGGAGTCTGTGGGTCAAGAACAGAGCTCCTGACCTCATGCAATCTGCCTGCCTCCATATCTCAAAGTTCTGGGATTACGGGCATGAGCCACGGCGTCCAGCCCCGAGTTCTTAAATCATTTTTAATTCAGGGGCAGACAAATATTTACTTTCCTATTCAAAATGCATGATAAGGTAAATTGAGTTCATAAATATTATTGACGGGATAATAAAGAGTGTACCAGATGGACAACTCAGACCATAGAGGGGGCTTCCACATGTAGTCCAAGTGCCAAGAAAGGCAAATGGGAACAGTTTACTATGCCACAATACATTAAACTATTATATATGTATATGCTTGCTATGTATATTACATATGTAGTAAGCATACATAGTGCTTGCTATATGATTACTGTTCTCATATATATGTACTATATACATGCTTACTATGTATTACATATCTATGGTAAGCAGTATGGTAGTTGTGCAGTAAGCACTATAATAATGTGTATATGTATGATCAACACCAGATAGATAGATAGATAGATGGCACTATTCTAAGCACTTTGCAGCTATTCACCTATTCAGTTATTAATCTTCACAACAAACTGGGAATGCGTTTCATTATGATTCCATTTTAAGATGAGGAAACAGAGGCCCTGTGCCAGCTAGTTATATTCCCTCCGACAGATCCACGCTCCCCACCGCCCCCCCGCCTCTAGGATGCTCTCCACCCCAGGAGCCAGGTCTAGCTAGACCACACAGGCGAGTTTTTGTGGTATCTGTGCTTTTGGCTGGGTTTAGCCAGTGAGGAGCCTCATCGGGAGAATGGAGTGAGAGAGGGGAGAGTGAGGAAGTACACTGTTACCCTGCCTTCCTCCCTACAAGGTGACGGTCTGTCTGGGTTCCCCCACCTGAGGACACGGCTGTTTTCAGAACAGGGCTCTGCAGCCTCCATCTCCCCTTGTTCCTTCTGTCCCAGTGCTGGGGACAGTGCTAATATTGCTAGCTCTGTGTCTCTGCACTGGCCCCTGTGTTTTCCCCATGCTCCACTCACATGTGTGAAATGATCATTCTGTAAATACCCTCTCCGATGACCCTGATTTGGTGTTCCATCTGTTTCCTACTTAAACTCTGACTGATATGGGCCCTATGGGATTTAATTCATTTGCACAAGATCATCCAGGTAGGAAGGGACAGAGCTGGGGTCTGAACCCAGGAAGTCTGTCCCAGTGTCCGTGCTTCTGAACCCCGCCTAAACTTCTCCATGGAAAGAGCACTGGTCAGGAGCCCAGGGTGCTGGTTTGTGCTCTTCTACCAACTGGCTGCGCAGCTTTGAGCAAATAATGTGATTGCAGCTTCTGTTTCTCAGGCATACCATGAGGTGGTTGCAGTCCCTTTTTGTTCTAACACATGGCTTCCCAAATTCCCACTATAAGTCAGTCTCTTGCAGCCCTGCACTTTCTAGGGCCTTCTCTGCTACTAGTTGTTACTTTGAAAGCACAGGTTACATTAACTCTCCAAAACAACTGAGGACACAATTTGCAGGGGCAGTGCTATACTAAATAAAGCTGTGTTCCATTGTGAAGGGGTTCTGCCTCAGGAAACAGCTCCTTTCTCATTTTAGTTCAAATGTGTGTCGCAATTTGCTTGTCTTGTTTATTTACGTTCCTTCCGTCTGAACTCCATTTAATTAAATAACGAAAAAAAAGCTGTATTTATTGTGAGTTGCTGTCTTCATTCAGAAGAATGCTGAGCACACCAAAAGCCAACAAAGTTCTTGTTTTTGCAACTCAGTGAAGCCTGCATTCTTTTTCATAAGCACCCAGTGACTGCATGCCAACCATGGAAATTAGGATTTGGTTTTGGTTGGGAAAAAAAGATCATTGACCTGAATCAAATGTCAGTTTTAATCTAAGTGCATGAATTTTGTGATTGAAGGCCACCATTCAGGGGCAGGTTCTGCCCAGCAGTTTCTCAAGGAGCTGGGCAAATTTGGAGCAAATGGAAAGAGTGAGGGAGGCTTGCATGGGACTAAAGGGGACACAGTGTTGGGGCACACCACATGGGAGCCAGGGCACGGAGATTGGGGAGATCTTGTAGACAAAACCACCACCACAAAGGAGGATAATTCACAAGTAATCCTGCTGCTGCCACCCCCAGCCTAACACCAAGGCAGGGGAAGGCTGAGAGACACAAGATCGATAGCATTTATTTAATGTGAAAAATGCTGGAGGGTCTTAGTGGACCACAAGCTCAGAGTTGGTGATCCTTCAGGACAAAGAGGTCAAGGGTCCAACAACTTAGTTTTTGTCCAAAGCTGTAGACTCAAACTCAGACTTTCTTAATATAAAGTCCATGCTCATTTCTTTATATTATAGGTTCCCAAACCTGGAATTGAAAATATATATAGATTCTCAGGCCCCATTCCTGACCTCCTGAATCAGAAAATTCACAAGGGTAGCTTAGGAATCAATATTTTTACTTTTGAAAGCATCAAAATGATACAATGTTGGTATTAGAACCTAAATAATCAGGGGACGGGCCAGACTATATGGGGCCCCAGTGGAAACTATAGTGGCCATTAGTTGATAATGGCCAAAACTGAGTGATAAGCACATCAGGTTAATTTTACTATTTTCTCTACTAAATAGGCATTGTGGGAGGGACTGAGTAAGGTGTCTCTAAGAGGGACATAAAGCCCGGCGTGGTGGCTCATACCTGTAATCCCAGCACTTAGCAAGGCCAAGGCAGGAGGATCATGAGGTCAGGAGTTCAGCCTGGCCAATATGGTGAAAGCCTGGCCAAAACCAGGCTTGACCTGAACCAGCCTGGCCAATATGGTGAAACCCCGTCTCTACTAAAAATACAAAAAAACTAGCCAGGTGTGGTGGTGCGCACCTGTGGTCCCAGCTACTCGGGAGGCTGAGGCAGGAGAATCTCTTGAACCCAGGAGACAGAAGGTTACAGTGAGCCGGGATTGCACCACTGCACTCCAGCCTGGGCAATAGAGAGAGACTCCGTCTCAGGAAAAGAAAAAAAAAAGGACATAAGCATTCTCTGCTTCCCAGTCAGTAGAGCTGTCGCCGTCAAGCATTATGAAACATGAGAAGCAAAGGCTAGAAGAATCTCGAAAAGTCGAATCTCTCTGCTGCATGCTGGCATCCTCGCCATAACCACTCTCACCAGGACTGGGGCAGGATTTGCTCTTTTCCTGGGCTTGCTAAATAACCAGCAGAGGGAAGCACACAAGAAACTTGAGCCCACTGAACGTTTTCTCAGGCTCAGCACAACCAGCTCCATCTGCCTCACAGCCCGTGAAGAGAGTCAACGCTGCGGCATCTGACACAGGCAGGGGCCAGCCACCTTGGTGCTGGCGAGCAGCCCACCCAGGAGACAGAACTCCAGGTCTGCCTGGCGGCTCACATCACATGCAGGGGCAGCAGCAGGCAGCGGCAGCAGAGGCCATGGACACGCCGGCTCTGGGGCGGTGCACACCCCGCACCAGGTCTGGTTTAGTTACTGCGGGCAGGTTGTCAAATCTCTGGGAGCCTCCATTTTCTTACTTGTCAAATGAAAATAATAATACAGCTGAGCCTCCCTACTCTGGAAATCCAAAATCCAAAATGCTCCAAAATCCAAAACTTTCCACATGACACCACCTGTGGAAAATTCCAACCTGTCTTCATGTCAAGTTACAGTCACAACTTTGTTTCACGCACAAAACTATTTAAAATATTACATAAAATCACTTTGGGGCTATGTGCTGCATCTAAGGTGTATATAAAACATAAATGAATTTCATGTTTAGACTTGAGTCCCATCCCCAAGATATCTCATTATGTATACGCAAATATTCAAAAATCTGAAAAAATCCAAAACACTTGTGGACACAAGTATGTTAGGTAAGGGATAGTCCACCTGTAATACTGCTGGTGTCCTGGCTTGGGAGGATTTCTGGAGGTGGTGCATGGGAAGCATTTAGCAGAGAGCCTCGTGCATAAGGAATGGGAGTTACTCTTTGTATGGAATCCGCTCTCTGGCTGTCTGGCCTCTGTGGAGCAGAAGCTGCCCGGTCTCTGCCTGCAGCCCCATCTTCCACCTCAGTGTACTCCAGCAGACTCTGAGGCCCAGAGCTGCATCTCTTTGCCCGAAGCCTTTTTCTGTAGCCAAAGAAGGTCATTCTGCCCCCAGGCAAGGCAGTCCAGGAAGAGAATTAATGACAGAAGCAGCCTGAGTCCTGCATGGAAACAATGAAGCCTCTCCCACCCACAAGGTGCGTGGGCTCTGCTGGCTCCCAGCTCCCTGCAGCATTAGGCTCCTATTACCCGCAGCCATGCTGCTGTGATAACACACCCTGTACTGGCCACATCCCCTTTCCTGTCTCATTTCACTGCTCCCCTGACGATGTTTTTCTTCACCTCCCAAAGAAGCAACGTGTGCTTGAGTCCTTTTCTAGGAATCGCTTCCAGGGTTAACTCAAACTAAGGCACTGCCCACTACCCGCCACGTTCTCCTGATTTCTTCAACATCTCAGGCTCTTACTGAAGCTGACTGGAGATCTCATGTCTCTCTCTTCCTGCCCTTTCAGTGGTGGCCACTGTGTGCCATGGCCAGATGTCCCGTGGAGCTCCTCATCACGGCTGTGGCAGACATGAACTGCATGCCCCTGCCTTAGGTGCAGCCTGTGTGGGGCCTCTAAGATGCTCCCCTGCATTCATCAGGTAGGCTGTGTTTCATGAAGATGTGGGGAATGTGCTTCTTTCCCCCAGCTGTCATCTGGATCCCAAAGCAACCCACTTGCACCCAGCCCAGAGCAGCCCTACAGTCTCCTGTGGTGCTAGCTGGCTCGATAACACATCTTTATTTTCCCCATACACCTCCCAAATAAATTGCTTGTGCTCAAATCCTTGCCTTGGGGTCTGCTTTGTGTGGGGGGGCTCCCCAAACTAAGACAGCTGGTATTTGAAGTGGTCTTGGTAGCAGAGTCTTGTGAGATCCTGATCATGGGTCCTTTGCTGCGCAGAGGGCAACAAGGCCCTGTTTCTCGGTGGTAAGTGGATGGTAATGAACCCTCAGTATGCGTCGTAATTGTTAAGAATGTCTTCACGTGGTGAGTAAGCTACTGCAGCTCCCCTAGTAAGCAGCCAGCATGCCAGGGTAGACACGGGTCTTTGGTACACCGCTCTCTGGTGCTGCGGCTAGGACTTCCCGCCCACCACATTTCTGCCCTGACAGTGGCTCCCAGTTAGGCTCAGAGAGGGGACGGGTAATGGGAAGTTGGAGGAAAACTGGAAGCTAGACAAGAAAGAAGGGACATGCTCCTTCTGGCTTGCTCCCTTCCTCTGGTGTCAGGTTCATCCCAGCAATGATACATCACCCTTGCAGTCACAACACTTGGTTCCAATAGCTTTGCCCAAACTAGCTTCAAGGCACCCCTCAGGGATAGAAGCACCAGCAAGCTGGTGCCCTCTACTTAGACTAAACTTTCCTGTGTGTCCCCCAGTACTGGGGTGATAGCTGCTTCCTGCCATTACCACCTCTGTAATACCTCAGTGAAGGTAGCCAGCAGTCCTGGTCTGCCTGAGACTAAAGTTATTCCCAGAACACGGTGCTTTAGGTGCTAAAACTAGAACAGTCCTGGGCAAACTGGGAGAGTTGCTCACCCTATCTCAATGTGCCCATTTGGACCTGTCTGGTTTCTCAATTCTCTGTATTGAATTCTCTCTGTAAAAATATCTAAGGTTTATAGCTCCTGACTGGAGCCTTGTCGACACAGGAAGAAGAGCAGGTGCTAGAGGATGCACAGTTTGTGCAATAATATCACTAGCATTTGAGAGCTATGGTGGTAACAACACATACAGGTGCGGTGGAGACGGTTGGGGATTGTCAGGTGCATCCGTGCACCGAAGGGGGAAAACAGCCCAGCCTGAGTCAGCCAACCATCAAAGCAAGCACAGAATTAGAAGCCAGAAAATCTCTATGGCAGTAACACCTAGAGCCAGTCCTAATACACTGCCAAAATACTGCCTTACAGCTTGCAAACAATAATGACCTCCTGTTAATGCCAGAACTGCCTTGGCAACAGAAGGGGTAGAACGTCTAGCAAGGTAGGCATACAAAAATAGATTATGTAAGACCAGAGAATCTACCAATTAACCAGGCTCTGTAACTGGATGGCACAGCCTGCTGAAAATTAAGCTTATGGTCTGAGAAAAGAATAGCGGAGTCTGAATTCATGGCTCTAGCAAATGCTCTATGCCAAAGTAAAGGGGCTGAGAGGACCTGAGGACCTGAAATGAGGACTTTTAGGTAGATGTGCTTGAGAACCTTCAATCCTCAGATTCCCTGGAACTCTCCGGGCTTGCAGAAGTGGCCCACTTCCCTTACAGAGAGAAAAAAACCTTCCCTTACCCCAGGACCACACAAAGGCCTCACTTGAAGCAGAGGCCTCCTAAGATAATGAGTTCCCTTCTCAAGATTTCCTCCACCAGCCCTCACAGCTTCTAGACCAGGGGTCAGCAGACTTCTTTGGTAAAGAGACTGTAAAAAATTTAGGCTTTGTGGTTCATACAGTGTTTGCCATAATGATTCAACTCTTCCGTTGCATCACAAAGGCAGCATAGACAATATGTAAATGAATGGGTATTTCAATAAAACTTTATTTACAAAAACAGACAATATTTGACACATGGGCCATAGTTTGCCAACCCCTCTTTAGGCCAATAATTGGTATATACCTCAGAATGTTAGATGAGAGAAGTACTGTCATTGTTTCAGAAAAGAATGTAGCATCTAGCTAATATGTACCAACATGACCCAGGAAGACATATTTGGGGCTGAATTTTAAGAATGCTGAACTGAGGGAGAGTTTATTGATACGTGGGCTGTCTCCTGTGGCTCAGGATGTAGTGTCCTGGCAAGAACACCTAAAGCCAGTCCTAATACACAGCCAAGACAGTGCTTTACAGCTTCTAAACAATAATGACCTCTTGTTAATGCCAGAACTGGCTTGGCAGCAGAAAGTGTAAAATGTCTAGCGAGGCAGGCATTCAAAAATAGATTTATTATGTAAGACCAGAGAATCTGCCAATTAACCAGGCTCTGGGAGATCCCAGAGGGTTTGTTTTCCATTAGCAATATAAGGAATATGTCAGTTAGGGGGCCATCAGCATTGTTGAGAAACTTCTGGTGATTGACCTTTCTGGGCTGCTATGGGTCTGGGCTCCCTTTTAGTGTCATTGGGCATTATGGGATTCAAGAAGAGCACAGCACAGTTGTCAGCAATTCACTGTCAAAGGCAAAGTCGACAAATGATTATAACAGCAGCAAAGTTAGAAAGACAATCTGGGCTCTTATCTGCAGGAATCAGGGAGCAGCAACTAAGACCATGATGTTCCTAGTGGTGAAACTGGAGCATATTTTTTGAACTATGTAACTAAAGATTAAAAGCTGGTGAGCAGAAGGCTGATGTCAGCTGCTGCAATGGAAAGTCTTGATCTTTTGCCCAGTTTCCAGACCTGAGTCACTTGTCAGACCCAGAGCCTTCCCTGAGGAATGACCTTGTATTGCCACATTAAGCATACACAGTAGTGATTGCCCTTATCTATTACCAAAAGGATCTATGGGCATTTCTCCTGAGGACTCAGATCTTTGAAGAGCTGTGGACACAAGATCTGAGCTGAAACCGATACCATGGGACCAACACCATCATAACACCCCCTGCTGATGTGAGGGAAGGCCTGGCTTCAAATCTATCTCATTGTGAGGCCAGTGGATCCATGCCCTGGCTGCTGTTCATTTTCCTGATCTCTGAGTTCATAATCAAAATATGATTCCAGTTAACAGTGGAAGAACCAGTTAAAAAATAAGAGCCATGATGCTACAAAATGCCAAGTGAAAGTCTCAAAAATTCCTCACCCCGGCCAAGATAGAAGATCAGAAATAATGTCTCATTCTGGATTACAATGCCAGCCTCCAAGGCTCAAGGAGGGCAGGCATTATGATGGTCCCCATCATATCCCTAATTAATTTACTAGTCCCACCACTATAAAAATAAGATGGTGTATTGCAGATAAAGGTGAACTACTGACAAATTAACCAAGTGGTAGCCACAATTACAAGTGCTGAAACAGATCAACACAACATCTATCACTAAGTATAATAATCTGCCAGATTCACTCTCTTTAATTTTTTTTTTTTTTTGAGACAGAGTCTCACTCTGTCGCCAAGGCTGAAGTGCACTAGCATGATCTTGGCTCACTGCAACCTCCGCCTCCCGGGTTCAAGCAATTCTGGTGTCTCAGTCACCAGAGTAGCTGGGATTACAGGCACATGCCATCATGCCCAGCTAATTTTTGTATTTTTAGTAGAGACTGGGTTTCATCATGTAGGCTAGGTTGGTCTCAAACTCCTGACCTCAGATGATTCGCCCACTTCGGCCTTCCAAAATGCTGGGATTATAGGCATGAGCCACCATGCCCGGCATGGTAGATGCATTTTCTTAAATTTCTATCAGGAGAGAGAATCAGAAGCAACTTGCCTTTACTAGGAATAGAAAACAACATACATTCACAGTGTGGCCCTAGAACTCTGTGAATTTCCTGGTGTTTGTCAAAATGTAATTCAAAGGACCTTGGTTGTCTAGATATTCTGCAGAACATCCTGTTAGTCCACCATATTGAGGACATCGTGCTAAGCAAACCCAGTGAACAGGAAATGGTAAGTATTCTGAATACCCTGGTAGGATTTAAGTGCATCAGAGCATAGGAGATACACTCTAAAAATCTCCAGGGACCTGCTACTTTGGCAAAGTTTTTAGAGGTCCAATGATTAGGGGCATTTCAGGATAGCCCCTCCAAGCTATAAGACAAAGACACAACACTTATTAAAACACTTCAGATTTTGAAGATAGCGTATACCACACTTTAAACTACTATTGCAACTCATTTACAGGCTTCCAGTTTTAAGCAGGACCCAGAGAATCTAAAAGCTTTTCTTCCTCAGTGAATTGAATTGACACCTTTATCATCTTGATCCCTGGGATTAATTCTTTGTTCCAGAGTCTACTTTGTCTGATACTAACAAAGTTACTCCAACAGTCTTTTGATTGGTGGTTTCATAATATATAATTTTCCATGTTTTTCTTTTAAATTTTTTATTTATATTAAAATTATATTTCTTGCAGACAGCATACAGTTTTTAAAAAAACAACATTTCATGTGACAATTTCTGCCTTTTAATTTGGGTGTTTAGACCATTTATATGTGATGTAAGTATTGATATGGTTTGTATCCATACAAATATTTATAATGGTAGATTTAAATCTACCGTTTGGCTAGTTATTTTCTATTAGACACACGTTTTTCATTGTCTTTTTCTTCTTTTTTCCCCTCTACTTTTCAGATTGAGTATTCTATGCTTTTTTTTTTTTTTTTTTTTTTGAGATGGAGTTTCACTCTTGTTGCCCAGGCTTGAGTGCAATGGCACGATCTCAGCTCATCACAACCTCTACCTCCTGGGTTCAAGACAGTCTCCTGCCTCAGTCTCCCGAGAAGTTAGGATTACAGGCATGCACCACCATGCCTGGCTAATTTTTTTGGATTTTTAGTAGAGAAAGGGTTTCTCCATGTTAGTCAAGCTGGTCTCAAACTCTTGACTTCAGGTGATCTTCCCACCTCAGCCTCCCAAAGTGCTGGGATTACTGGCATGAGCCACTGGACCTGGCCAAGATTGAGTATTCTATGCTTTCATTTTAGCTCTATATTCAGTTTATTAGTTATACTATTCTTTTTATTTTCAGTTGCTTTAGGGTTTACTGTGTACATATTTGATTTACCACAGTCTAACTTTGAATATTATGCCATTTCATTTAGAGTACAAGAACTTGGCTGGGTGTGGTGGTTCACGCCTGTAACCCTAGCACTTTGGGAAACCGAGGTGGGTGGATCACCTGAGGTCAGGAGTTCAAGACCAGCCTGGCCAAGATGGTGAAACCCCATCTCTACTAAAAATACAAAAAAATTAGCCAGGCGTGGTGGTGGGCACCTGTAATCCCAGCTACTTGGGAGGCTGAGGCAGAGAATTGCTTGAACCCAGGAGGTGGAGGTTGCAGTGAACCGAGATCATGCCACTGCACTCCAGCCTGGGTGTCAGAGCAAGACTCCATTTACAAAAAAAAAAAAAAGAGTGCAAGAAAGAGCCCCTTCTGTGGTCACTGGAATGATGGTTTCCAGATTCATCCATGTCCCTACAAAGGACATGAACTCATCATTTTTTATGGCTGCATAGTATTCCATGGTATATAGACAGTAAGTACCCATGACCTTTGCTTTGAAGGGACACATTATCTTCATTATATCAGAGATCAAACCAACCTGCCTGTTCTTGAAGGTCACCATCTCTGTCTTCCAAAGCTGTTCACAAAAACAAACACCCTTGGCTCACAAGACATGCAGAAATATGAGGGACCCATGGAAAACTGTATCTCAACACCTTAATCATGAAATAATGTTACTATGAATTGATCCCTCTTAAGTATTCCAAATTCAAATCTAATGTTTGAAAGATGTTCTCCTACCAAGGAACCAGCTGTCATTTCAAACAACTTTTGGATTATCTTCTCACATCACTTTTGTGGTTGCCTCTCTTAGCTGTGGAGTTTTTAAGGCCAGTGGATTTCTGGCTGGAATGCTATCTTGCTTCTGGTTGGTAACCTTGACTGCCAGGCTGATCCAGTTTTATAGTCACTCTGCTAACACTCTCTAAACAGGGTGTTCTCTCTGCCCGTGTCACCTACTCTTATACAGGATCTCATTTCGCTGACCTCCAGTCTGGCTGCCATACTGTTTGTTTCCGCACAGCTATTTACTTCTTTGTTCTATTTCAAGTTCTTTTCACATTATCCCTTTTAAACCACAAACCTCAGAGTTATGTCAAACTTCATAGTCTCAATTTTTGAGAATATTTGATTTGATTCTTTCATGGGATAAAAGCAGGTATCTTCTCACTTAATTCTCTTTTTCAGTTCTAGAAAGTGCTAAATGTACCAATTTGGCTGAGGGAAAGAGGAACTTCTTCCTGTGAAGGTCTCCATCTCAGAGACATAACCATTATGGCAGCAGCTCGGGTGCTGTGATTGGGAGTTGGGTGATTCTGTCCACTCTAGAAGAACTATGGGCCCCTGGAAGGTGCTTCTCCTCAACCTGCTGTGCACATCAGTGGCAGCCCCATCCCTACCCCAGGAGGACCACCTGCCAGGGAGGCTGAGTCCAGCCAGAAGTCCAACCAGCACCTGGTTGTTTACCTTTACAGCACCAAGGCAGCTCCTAGGGAGAGACAAGCTCTGACTACACCCAGAGCCGTTCCCCAAGTTCCTCCTTCTTCCCTCCAGCAGATCATTAATCTCCCAGGACACACTGAACCCTACTTGTGCTCATGATGGAAAATGAATCCGAGAGAAGGGTCACCACTGTGGTGGCATGGAGCTACCTTTGTAGAGGGACATGGTTTCAATGGGAATGTGAGAAGGTATCACAGCCCTAAGGCAGCCTCTGGTTTGACCAGCTTTAAACAACCAAGGTTTCTCCCCATTTCAAATTCTAAATTAATTATGGTCTAAGCTTAGCATCTTAGTCAGCCTTCATTATCCATTCAGTTTGAAGGCCATTACCAACCACAGAGCATCCGGCTCCACCAGACAGCAGCACATCTGTACTCTCAACTCACAGAGTAAAACTTGAGCTGCTATCTCATTTCCCTCAGTTAATAGCAAAATAAAGAGTACCCCAGGGGAAGGAGACCTGCCAGTGGCAAGATAGGCTCACATCCGGGCTAGCAGGGTCTTACATGCCTCACAGAGCTGCAGGAGGAAGGGGCGCCCTCATAGGGAGCTTTATCAGTGGCTCCAGCTGAGCTCAAGCTCCAGGGCAATGTGGAACAGTCCAGAGAGGCGGTCTCAGTTTCACAATTACTTCTTTGCCAGAATGCACAGAAAACTGCGGTGCTCGCATTTCTGCTTTATGAGACTCCTTGTTGTGGAAAGGGTCTGGGATTCTAGGGATTGGACGGCAGGTATTGCTGGTGGGAACCAGATCTGAGTGGTAGTCCTGTCCCCATTGCTCAGTGACACCAACCTTGGGTGAGTCATTCAATCTATCAGCTTACCAATTCCTAAGCGGATGTAATTCTTCCTGCCTTGCCTGTATCTCAGGGCTGTCATTGGATCCTAATTAAATAATAGGTTAGTAAATAAGAATGCACTCTGTGAAGCATTGTCTTCCATATTCTAAGCTGGAGTCCAGAGAGTTGGTTCTGTCTTTAGGACAGGACAGAGCTGGCTTGCTCAGGGATCGAGAATAAATCGATCCAGTTTCTTGGTAGGAAACTATATTCAAGAGCTAGAAAGACTGGCCATGGGCTTCCACCTATAGAACCTATGTTGTCTTGGAAGTGGAAGAAAAGGGGAGTCCTCCCTGCCTGGGTATGAGAGCATAGGTAAGCCATCTAAGTAAGCGAGTTGACCAAGAAAGAGAGTGCAGTGAGAAAGAAAAGACAGCCGGCTTGGGAGCAGAAAAAAAGAGAGATGGAAACAAAGGACTGAAAGGTAGGAAGGATCCAGAACTACATGGGGTTGGCTCTGTCCTCAGGCTGTATCTGGAATCCCAGTGCTTGTCACCTCTGCTGCCACCTTGCATAACCATTGTCTGCAAAGGCTCCTGAGGGCTGTCCTGGCTTCCATCCCCAACATGTCCTACCATTTGTTTTTGTCACAGAAGTCAGGGTATGCAGCATTTAGACAGCCTAGCTCCTTGCAGAGCCCCCAGGAGCTCCTTAGTCTACTCAGGGTAAGAGCCTAAGTCTTGACAGAAGCCTTGAGGCCATCCTCTCAGGACTCACTTTTCACTACTCTCTCCCCTGTCACCCACCCAGTCATATGTGCTTCCAGGTTGATGTAGGCTGTTCTAGACTGTTCCAGGCTGCTCCAGGTTGCTGCAGGCCATTCCAGGCTGCTCCGAGCTAGTCTAGGCTGTTCCAGGTTGTTCTAGACTGCTCCAGGGTGTTCTAGGCTATTCCAGGTTGTTCTAAGCTGTTCCAGGCTATTCACTGCTCTAGGCTGCTCTAGGCTGTTCCACGTTGTTCTAGGCTGTTCTAGGTTGTTCTAAGCTATTCCAGGCTGCTCTGGACTCTTCTAGGCTGCTCCAGGCTCTTCTAGGCTGTTCCAGATTGTTTTAGGCTGTTCCATGCTGTTTTACACTGCTCCTCAGTCAGTGCCTTAGCAAACTGACTTTGCTTTTTCTCCAAAATCCTTGGTGATTCCCCAGGAATTCGCCTCACCTCATTCACATCTTTGCTCTGATGTCATTTGCACAATGAGGCTTCCCATAAAGACCACTGCAAACTGCCCAGCTCTCTACCTCTATATCAATTCCTCTTACTTGTCTTTCCCATAGCACTCAACACTTTCTATAATGCCATATCCTTTATTAATTTATTACATTTATTACATTTATTGTTTATTTTCTGTTGGATTCCTTCTGCTCCTCATCCCTCCCAGCCCCTCACTCCCCCACCCTCACCCCTAGAATGGAAATTTTGTGAGGGCGATGGTTTTTCTGTCTGTGTTTCTTTTCACTGATGTGTCCCAGGAGCCCAGAACACTGCTGGGCACATGTTAAGTATTTAATAAATATTTGTGGAGAGTGAACAATTTGTGGAAGGTGAGGGTAGAGACTGTCTTAAGAAAGAGAAGGAATTTAACAGTGTTCACACTTCCAAATGCTTTAGAGAGACCAAGGTGAGAGCTGAGATCAGATGGCCAGCGTGCACCTTAGAGATAGCAGTATCAGTAGTATATTTAGACTGAACAGATTGTGAGAATGATGAGATGAGTAAATGGTATGCAAGTGCAGGCAAGATGAATGTTGACAACTCATCCAGGGAATGCAAGAGTGAAGGACTGTGAGTAATTTGAATGCTGATGTCTCCAAGGAGGGAGATGTTACTTAGCCAATGTTGATCTAGCAATGACTTAGGGAGCATGGTCTTGCAGGCCACAGCCCAGGGATGCCACCTGAAGGTTTTTCTAGGTTAGCAAGGCGCACAGGCTTGGAACTGTTCATCACAACACACACTGTGCTATAAATGGTATACCATAGTAGAGCCATATTCATATTTATATTAAATGTTTTTAGGACATAGACCTTTTAAGAACCTGATAAAGCTATCCATGTTTTACTCCTCAGATAAAAACATACAGATGCTCATGTACAAAAATCCACACAACATTTTAGGAATTCACAGATCCCTGAGGCCAGCAGGTGGATCCCTGGGGCTCTCTGTGGAAGAGATTTTCAAAAAAGTATTGTGGGAAGAGGCAAATAAGTGGCAGGTCTGTCCTGGGGGAAGGAGGAAGTCTCTGGAGAAGGTGGCGGCTGAGCTGGGCCTTGGAGGAGGAGCAGACCTTGCTTTCTCTACCCCAGTTTGGGCAAGGGAGGGCACAGCCCATTGACCCCATGGACAGGACCTGAGAGCTGTTGAGTCTAACTAACAGCTGTCCCTGAGTTTGCCTTCCACTATGGCTTCAGGCTGAGAGTATGCTGGGCTC
Organism: Cheracebus regulus; assembly: GCA_963574635.1. Classification (NCBI taxonomy): domain Eukaryota; kingdom Metazoa; phylum Chordata; class Mammalia; order Primates; family Pitheciidae; genus Cheracebus; species Cheracebus regulus. Next base: position 93,401 of record CAUYQU010051561.1, on the reverse strand, counting down.
CTTGAAATGGTGTGGATAAGACCTGAGGGGGACTGGGCACCAGCCAGCATTGCCAAAGAGGATTCACCATGGAAGTACAAGGTTATTTATTTATTTAAAGATGGAGTCTCACTCTGTTCCTAGGCTGGAGTGCAATGGTGTGATCTTGGCTCACTGCAACCTCCACCTCCCGGGTTCAAGCAATTCTTCTACCTCAGCCTCCCTAGTAGCTGGGACTACAAGTGCACACGACACCTTGCTATTTTTTTTTTTTTTTTTGTATTTTAGTAGAGATGGGATTTCACCATGTTGGCCAGGATGGTCTCAATCTCCTGACCTCGTGATCCACCCGCCTTGGCCTCCCAAAGTGCTGAGATGACAGGTGTGAGCCACCACTCTTGGCCTGAAATATATGGTTCTCATAACCTGGCCGGATCTCCCAACAAGAAAGGTCCCTGGGTAGGACGGAGGTAGAGGTGTCTCTCCGTGGGAGGGGGTCCCTGCTGTGTGACCACATCTGTTTTGATTTGGCTCTCAGGCCATGGATTTATTTAACAGGTGTGGCCTTTCAGTGGGTTCAGCATTGTATTCCCCTGGCAGTCACTGATTTAGAGAAGCTGGGCTGACTCTCTGTGTTTGTTTGGCTTTGAGGAATGGAAAACGTGGTTCTTTTAACATCTCTCCCTTCAGCAGGTGGTCTGGGGGTGGAGGCAGGAATGGCCACAGCCTCACAAATAGCTGCTGGTCTTTTCCCATCTTTGTTCCCCTTTCTCATTACTGCACTGACAGCCACAGCCCCCTGAGGAGGAGTGAGAACGTTAGAACAATTGAGTTTCTCTGCTCCAGGCCTATTAGCATCCAATAAGCCGACAACTCCACAGCTCCACCTGGCTCTACTTCAGTGGCTGCAGGAGGAGCTGCTGGCAGCCAGGACTACTGGGGCAGAGCTATTCAAGTGAACGACTTAAATCAGCTGGTAGACTCTTCTTTCTCTTTTCGGCAAGCAAATTCTGTGTGTGTGTGTGTGTGTGTGTGTGTGTGCACATGTGCTCACACACTCCTTATAATTTAATTTCTGGTCTTCTTAGTTTAAATAATATTCAGGAATTTTCTGATATGTGGCATTAATAAATGATCACAGAAATCATACCCACATTTCCATTGCACTATACAATTTTTAAAGTACTTTTATAGCTCTGACTTCATAACGGCCCTGTAAAACAAGCAGAGCTGGCATTATAATAACCCAATTTTAGAGATAAGCAAACTGAGATTCTTGGATGCAATTTGTCACTATAATATGACTTATAAAAACCCAGCATATACTGTTCTAAAGCTATTTTCATGTAATCTGTCATGCAGTCGGAGGAAAGAGTTCATCTTTGCCTATCCAGTTTAGATGCTTCATCTTCAAAATCAGAAAGTCCCTTGCTATAAAACTGTCATTGATTTTCAACTGTTCTGAAATAGAAGCTGGGGTCAAACTGTATCCCCAGATTAATCAAGTAAAGAATATTAGTAGCTAATACTTATTTTGAGCTTCTACTGTGTGCTAGATACTAGTTAATTAACATACTCATTTAATCCTCATAGCAACTCTATTATATGTGTTTTACTAATGAAAGAAAGCTACAAAAGTTTAAGTAATTTGCCCAAGGACACACAGAATCCATATTTGAACCCAAGGAGTTTGAGTTCAGAGTCTAAGAGAGCTCAGTAGTTGGGTTGATCAGACAAACCAATAATTCAGAATAATGGGACTAAGAATAATCTAGCCTGTCCTTAGAGGACAGGCATGGTGGCTATCATCTGTAATCCAAGTGCTGTAGGAGTCTAAGGCTTAAGGATGCACTGAAGCCAGAAGTTTGCAGTCAGCTTAGGCAAAGACAGCGAGACCCATTTTCAATAAAAACAATTAAAAAATTAGCTGGCCATGGTGGCATGTGCCTGTAGTCTCAGCTACTTAGGAGGCTGAGGCAGGAGAATTGCTTGAGGCCAAGTGTTCAAGGCTATGATCATTCCACTGCACTCCAGCCTGGGTGACAGTGCAAGACCCTCTCTTTAAAAAAATAATCTATTCTATTAAAGTCTTGCAGACTAATAAAAGGTTTGATTCCCACAAAGTTAAAACAATTTTTAATCTGGATATACCAAATAGCATCAAAGTGTACAAAGTAAAATTTGACTGAACTAACCACAAGACAATAGACAAATTCACAATTATAATGAAAGATTTTCATTCAGCTCTCTCAGTGATTGGTAGAATAAAAAAATTAATAAAGAGATAGAAGTGGTCAAAACAAGGAAATAAACTTAATCAAATTAATATGTGTATATGTGTACATACGTAAAGCAGTCTACTTAATACAACTGTGTATAACAATATTCTTCAAAATACAAAAATTTACCATGTGCTAGATTTTTTGTAGTAAGTGTGAACAAATTTTAAAGGACTAAATAATATAGGGTATGTTCTTTGATCACAAGCTAATTAAGCTAGAAATAAATAACAGAAAGGATAAATAGAAAATTCTCATTAGTTTGGAAATAAATATACCTCTAAATATTCTGTGGGTCAAAGAAGAAATCACCATGGAAATATGTGAACTGGATGACATTACATATAGAAACTTACTTAAACCATGCATGGAAGGAAGCAGTAGCTATAAATGCATATATTATAAGAGATAATGTTGAAAATCAATAGGCTGATACCACCAGAAGCTATAACATAAACAGCAAATTAAATCCAAAGAAACTAGAAAAATTGAATATTTAGATGAGAATAGGAATTTAAAATACAAAAATATATGTATAAGATAGAGAAAGTCACCATAGCCAAGAGTTGGTTCTTTGAAAAGTCTAATAAAATTGAACGAGTTAAAAGCCAAAACAAACTTAAATAATCAATATCAAAAATAAAAAAGGCAACATTACTACTGATTCTAAGTTATTAAAAATAAAAAGATAACAGTAGAATATTATGAACAGCTTTATGGCAAAAGTTGAACATTTAGAGGAAATGAACAAATTAATTAACAATAAAACTTACCAAAGATGAAGAAGACAATTTTAATGTTCCTGTATCTACTAAAGAAATTGAGTTTTTGAATGAAAAACTCTCCACCTTCCCTAGGAGATCTGTTTCTATTCAGTTTGTAGAAAGCCACAAGAGAATGTCACTCCTACCATAATAATGAGAAACAGGCAGATAATCTGCAAAATGATAGCTTTTTTGAGCCCATCAAAGAGCTGAGTTTTCCAGGCAAACAGGTAGAATGAATTCCAGAGAGCCCCTTTAAGGAGAGAGAGTTCAAGCAAACTATTTGACTGTCAGAAGAATCCAAAAGCTGCCATCATAAAAGTGGATAAGAAGAAACCAGAAACTTTTAACAAATTCATAAATGCCAAGTGTAGATTATAATGACAGTTCAGAATAGCCTGGAGTTCCACACACAAGGGGAAGTCTGCACTCAAGTTCTTATCCATGAGCCTCCACTGGATACCCACAAGAAATAGAGGGGCAGGTCAGAAATCTAGAGACAGCCACACTTAGTGGTGCAGGCATGCTGCTGGGGGACAGGAACAAAACCCTGTCCATTTTCCAGACCCTTCTCTCATAAGAGAACCCTTAAGTTGCTAGAAGAGGAAACTCTTCCATTTCTGGAGAACAGGCAGAGATTCACAGCGAGTCAGGGAGGAGTAGAAGCTCATCTATCTGTCGCTGGAGGAAGAGTGGAAAACCCTCGTAGCACTTGGTCTGAAAGACCCGTGCAAGGCATGGTTTGGCTGCCCTGAGGTGGGGTAGGTAGAGCGGTAATGATGAGACACTTCATTCCCAAGGTCCAAATGCATAGGGCCTGCTAAAGACAGAAGTTGGATGAGGAGAATCAAGAATACCACCACACCACCCAAGAGCATCCACCATGAGCCTTATACCAAGTAACATATAAGGTCAGTCTACTACTGGGGAAGAAGCAAGAAAGAGCCCCTTTCTGTGGTCACTGAAAGCCAAAGAACATTTAGAAAAATCCCCCAGCACCACAGGTACCACATTATGAAGAAATCCACCAGCTCTCCACTGGAGGAGATAGAAGTCTAGGCCACTGGAAGAGATAGAAGTCTGGGTGCCCCTAAGGTGACTATAGCAACAACCGAGCTGAGCAACTGAGTAGATTCACACACACACACACACACACACACACACACACACTGATGGACTGACAGGAAAAGAAGTGACCCATTTTCAGGCATAAATATTATTTATCTTTGTCTCTACTGTTTTTCTTAATAAAATATTCTTCAATGAAAAATTATAAAACATACAAAAGCTAAACAAATAAACAAATAAAAATACTTTATTGTTAAGAGCTAAATCAATCAACAAAAACAGACTAAGAAATGAACAAGATGTTAAAGAATTATCAGATAGGACTTCATAATAGCTATAACTGATAAATAAAAAGATCTATTGGGAAAGGTGGACAACTTGCATGAAGAGATGGGGAATTTTAACAGAGAAGTGGGAATAATTTTTAAAAAATCAAATGAAAATACTAGAAATGTTTAAAAGAAGCCCATGATATCAAAGATGAATTTCTTTTACATATTTAAAGGGAGGCTGGACATCATTGTTGAGAAAAGAACTGTGAACTTGGTCAATGATTTAAACAGGACAAAAAGAAAAAAAAAAGAATTAAAAAGCTCAGAGCAGTAAGAGCTGTGAGACAGTTATCAATTGGAATAAAAATACATCATTAGAATTCCAGAAGAGAGAAGATAGAGAAACAGATATAAGAAGTAGTTGAAGAGATAATGACTGAGAATTTTAAAAAACTAATAAAAAATGACAAAGTAAAGGTATAAAAAATTCACAGAATCTCAAGGAGGATGTTGCACATGCACACACATACACTCAGTATAATCAAACTTCTGAAAACCAAAGATACAGGGAAAATCTTGAAAGCAGTCAAAGGAAAAAGCAACATTAAATACAGTGGAACAAAGATGTAAATATCAAGCAGACTTTTTGTCAGAAAGTAGGCAAACCAGAAGACAATGCAGCTACTTCTTTAAGGTACTGAAAGAAAAAAGTCTACTTAGAATTCTATATCCTGTGAATATGTCTTTGAAAAATGAAGGCAGAAAAAAACATTTTTCAGACAACAAAAACTAATAGGATTCATTGCCTGGAAACTTGGACAATAAGAAATATTAAGAGAAGTTCTTGAAGCCGCAGAAAGATACCAGATGGAAATGAAGAGCTCTAGTAATATACAAAGAAATGTCGACTTTAGAAATGGTAAAAATAAAGGTAAATTATGAAACAGTTTTTCTTACTTTGTATTATTTTATAAGAAATACATTTTGAAAACAAAATATTCTGTCTGAAGCAAAATAGTAATGAACTTTGGAGTTTATAATATGTGCAATAGTAGGACAAAAATATCTCAAAGTATAGGAGGGAGAAAATGGAAATACAATGTTACCAAGTTCTTATGCTATATCTGAAGTGTCCTAATATTATTTGAAGTAGGTTTTGATAAGTTAATGTAAATATGGCAATCCCTACAGTAAGAACTAAATAAATTAGAAAAGAGGTATAACTAATAAGCCAATGATAAATATAAAGCAAGATTATGCAATATAATTTTAAGCCAATGGTAAGTATAAAATGGAATTATGCAATATAATTTTAAGACAAAATAGCAGGAAAACCAAAAAAAGAATTAGAACAGTATCAACAAGACCGTAGATTTAAATTCAACCATGTCAATAATTACATTAAATATAGATAGACTAAATGCCCCAATTTAAAAGGCAGAGATTATCCAATTCAATATGGAAAAGCAAGATCCAATAATATACCATCTACAAGAAACCAATTAAATAGAAAGAAATATGTAAGCTAAAAGCAAAGGGATGGGAAAAGATATGCCATGCAAACACTGAAAAAAAAATAGAAGTGGCTGTATTAGTATTAGAAAAATTAGATTTTAGAACAATAAATATTACCATGTCTAGAAAGAGACATTACATAATAATGTCATATGTTTATCAAAAAGATATAATCCTGGGTATGCAATTAACAACAGAACTTGAAAAACATGAAGAAAAACCAATAGAAGTGAAACTCATATTTGGAGACTTTAATAGTTCTCTCTACATAATTAAAAGAACAAGTCAACATAATGCTAATAAGGATATAGCAAAGCTGAATGAGACTATTAACAGTTTGAGCTAAGTGACATTTACAGAATGCTCCTTCTGACAATAGCAGAATACATATTCTTTTCAAGTATGCATGGAACACTCACCAAGATGAATTATATTTTGTGTCATGGAATAAATCTTATTTATTTAAAATGATGGAAATCTAATGAATTATTTTCTTTGACAAGAACAGAATTAAATGAGAAATCAGTAATAAAAATCATAAAAATATATCTGAAAAATCTCTGAATATTTGGCAATTAAACAACACACTTCAGAATGACACATGAGTCAAAGGGGCACTCAAATGGTGAAATAAGAAAAAAATTTGAATTGAACAAAAATGAACACAAAACATATCAAAACTCACAGGACACAGATAAAACCACACTAAGGGAAATCTATAGCATTAAATAGTTACATTTGAACAAAGGTTTCAAATCAATGATCTAATCATCTACCTTAAGAAACTTGAAAATGAGCAAATTACTCAAGCAAACAAAAGGAAGGAAATAAGAAAAGAAGAAATAAATGAATTTGGAAACAGACAAATAATAGTGAAAATCAATGAAACCAAACTTGATTATTTTAAAAAAATAATTATATTGCTAAATCTCTACACAGACTTATCAAGAAAAAAAAGTATATATGTAGAGAGCAAACAAATGACCAATATCAAGAATGAAAGAGAGGACATCACTACAGACCCAATAGATAATAAAAGATTAATAAAGGAATATTACTATATGAAAATAAATTCAACAACTTAGATGAAATGAATAATTTTTTGAAAATGCCTAATATCAAAAATAACTAAGGAAAAATAAACTACCCAAATGGTGCAGTATCTACTAAAGAAAATAAACTCATATTTAAAATTTTCCATTAGAAATACTTCAGGTTGCTTCACTAGTGAATTCTACCAGTTACTAGATAAATATACTAATTCTATATAAAATCTTTCAGAAAATACAGGAACAGAGAATACTTCCCAACTCATTCTATGAGGTCAGCATTACTATGATACCAAAACCAGAAAAAGACAGTATGAGAAAAAAAGAAAACTATGGACTAATATCAATAATGAATATAAATGCAAAAAATGTTAACAAATTTGTTAATATTTTTGTATTAATATTAAAAAAACAAATTGAGTTTATTCTGGAATGCTTGGTTGATTCAACATTTAAAACTCAATCATTGCAGTTCACCCTATCTATAGATTTAAAAAGAAGAAAAACCACATATTCATCTCAACAGATGCAGAAGAAGCACCAGAGAAAACTCAGCTTCAATCTTTGATTAAACACTCTCAGAGAACTAGGAATGGAAGGGAATTTCTTCAGGCTGACAAAAGACATCTGTAAGAAGGCTACAGCTAACCTCATATTTAATGGTGACAGACCGGCTGAATGCTCTACTGCTAAAGCTGAAAGAGAAAAGAATGTCTGCTTGCTCCAGTTCTGCACAACATTGTACTGGAGGCCTTTTGCCAGTGCAATAAGCCAAGGATGAGAAGTAAAAGGCACGCAAATTGGAAAGGAAGAAATAAGTCTGTCTTTAATCACAATATTTTCTTCTGTGCCGAAAATTTCAGAAAATCTACACAAAAGCTAGAATTAACAGGTGGATTTAGCAAGGTCATAAGATAAACAGTCAATACTAAAATGAATTTTATTTCTGTATGCTAGCAAAAAACAATTGGAAAATGAAAATTTTAAAATACCATTACAGTAGCATAAAATATATACATTTTAAGAGATAAAGCTAACAAGATGCACAAAACTTGGATGTCAAAAATAATAAAACACTGCTGACAGAAGTGAAAGAAGAGCTAACAAATCTAGAGCTATATTGTATTTATGGATAGGAAAAGTCATTTTTAACCTGTCAGCTTTCCCTAAATTGAGCTGTAGATTGAAAGCAAATCCAATGAAAATCCTAGCAGAACGTTTTTCTTTGGTAGAAATTAACAAAGTAATTGTAAAATGTATTTGGAATACAGAAGTTTTGAAAAAGAGCAGCAAAGTTGGAGGACCCTCATATCTGATTTCAACTTTTACTATGAAGCTGTAGTAATCAAGAAAGTGTGATTTTGGAATAAAGATAGATATATTGGTCAATGTAAATGAACAGGGTGTCTAGAAATAACTTTGCTACAAAAATGCATATTTAAAACCCCTAAACTAAAATGGCAGTTCAAAACAAAACAAAACACAATACCAAGTGTTGGTGCCAGATGCAGAGCACCAGGAATTTTCATACATTGCTGATGAGAATGCTAAAGAGCATACCCACTTTGGAGAAAGGTTTGGCCATGTCTTATAAAATTAAACACACCCTGCCCAAATGATCTGGCAATCCCATTTCTAGGTATTTGCTACTGCTAGCCATTTGCTCCTAGGCATGTCTACATAAAGATCTGCACATGAATGTTTTTAGTCACCTGTTTTTTATAGCGGCCCAAATCAGGAACAACCCAAATGTCCACGTCCCGCTGAAGGGACACACAAACTGTATACAATCATTTACTTGACTATTACTCAGCAATAAAATAAACAAACTACTGACACATGCGACAGCTAGATGACTCTCGTAAGTATTATTATGCTCAGTGAAAGAAGCCAGACTCAAAAGGCTACAAACTGTATGATTCTATTGATATGGCATTCTAGAAAAGGCAAAATGATAAGGACAGAAAACAGTCGTGATTGCCAGAGACTGCTATTAAAGGAAGAGAATTGACTAAATAAGGACATACGGGACTTTCTGGGCAGATGGAAACATTCTAGATAATGATTCACAACTGTATACATTTGTCAAAACTCATTGAATTGTACACCTAAAACGAGTGTGTTTTACTCTTTGTGAATTATACCTCAAAAATATTACCTTAAAAAATACTTTAAAATATCCTTTCCACAAAGAAAATCAGAGTCCCAGATGACTTCACTACCAAGTTGTACCACATATTTAAGGAAAAGTAATGTTTACTCACAGAGGATAAAAACTCCCAAATAATAGAAAAAGAGTGAATTTCTGTTAACTTATTTCTTCAGACAAATGTAACCATGATTCCAAAGTCCACAATGACAGTATTAAAAAAGAAAATTTATAGACCAATCTCACTCATGAATTGTGCAACAATCCCAAATAAAATATTAGCAAACCCAAATCAGCAATACATTGAAGACAATAATACATCATAATCAAGTTGGGTTTATGCCAAGAATGCAAAACTAGCTTAACATTTGAAAATCAGTCACTGCAAATCACCATATTGATAGAATAAAGAAGTAAAATCATAAAATGATTTTAATAGATGTAAAAAAAGAACTTGATAAAATTCTATTTACAATTTTTAGAAACTCTTAGCAAAACCAGCAAATGAAGGCAAATTTCTTAACCAGTTAAGATTATCTCTTAGGAACTTACAAAAATGTATCATTCTTATGTTGATATACTGAAAGCTTTCCCTTTGAGGTCAGGATAAGGATGTCTGCTCTATCATCTATATTTACAATTTTATTGGTGGTTCACACCAGTGCAATAGGCAATGTAAATAAATACAAAGGATAAGAATTGGAAGGTAAAAATTACAACTGTATTTCTTGCAAATAATATACTTGTGTATGCAAATTATTTAAATCTACAGATTATCGCAATAAATTGCAAGAGACAAGATAAATATAAAATGTTTTTAAAATAATTGTATTCCTGTAGCAACAACAAACATAAAATAAACTTAAAAACAGATATTGTATACAATAGCATATAAAATCAAATGGGACTAAATCTAATGACAATGTTCAAGGCAATGAAATAATATTGAAAGAAACTAAAGAAGACCTAAATAAATGGAGAAATATATAATGATCATGGATTGAAATAAATCAAGAGTTAAACAGAGGCAAAAGTTATGGAGAAAGCTTGATAAATGTATTATCTTCAACTTAATTGATAGAGTTAGTAAAATTCAAATCAAAATCTCCTCAGATTTCTGTGGGTGTGTTGTTTATATGGAAATCAACAAGCTGATTTTAAAATTCATAGGGAAATGCAATTGCCAAACCATCTAACGATGTACAATGTGGAGGATTTACTTATTCTGTAAGATACCAAGACTTATCATAAAGCTAGAATGTGTGGTATTAGTGTAATGAGAGAGAAACCAATGGAACAGAATAGAGCATTGATCCGTGAATTTATTCAGGAATAGCACTGCAGACCAATCGAGAAATGACAGTCTTCAATCAGTGTTGCTACATCAACTAGATACTCAAATGAGGAAAAAATGCAACTTGATCTCCCCTCCTACCTTACACCATATATAAGAATAAATTCCAAGTGGATTATAGATTTAAGTGTGGAAGGTAAAACAATAAAGCTCAACGAACATACATAGAAGGATTTCTTCGTGACCTTGAAGCAGATAAGGAGTTTTGAAAACAGAACACAGACACCACTAACCATAAAGGAAAAGACTGATGAATGATACTACATTAAAACTGAGCATGTGCTGGTCATTAAGTGTGAGCGTAGTGGGAGGAATCATTAATACAACCTGTGTCGTCCTGTTATAAGCAGTGTCAAGATGAGAATGAGAGTACTGGCTTTGTTTGCAGTGTCTGTAATTCAGAGCCCACAAGGAAACTCAAAGTAAGAAAAATTTCTCAGACCTCAAAGACAAAGAAACAGCAGGAAGTCAAGCTTTTAAGACATTTATGCCATGTGCAAAACTCCCTTTTCACGGTCTCCCTTCTGGAAACTCTAATAGACTTCTTCTCATCAAACTTGCTCGAGTTCTTCTGCACTGTAGCAGGAGACCACGGGTCTCCCAAGATAGAAAATGTTTTAGAGCAGCTTTAAAAGTTGGAGACACAGAGGGTGAAAGTCATTTACAGCTGAAGAAACCATGACATGTGCTCAGTGTCACACTTCGGTAACACTCCACAAAGTTTAAGTGCTCAATCATTGAAGTTGTGAGGTACAAAACGGCATGTCAAATTGAGCCAGGGTTTCGATCAATGAAGTTATTACCTCAGCAACATTTTGAACATAAGAGAGGATGTACAGACTTCATCAATGAAGTCCTGGAATTTTCTCTAAGAGCTAATTTCAGAGAGAGCAAATGGAATATTGATGCTACCTTGCCAAACACAATTTCCAGGTAATTTTATTCTCTACTCCTCCTTTTCTCTCTTTCTCGTTCTTTCTCCCTAGCTTCCTTTTCTCTTTTACATTCAGTTTCTAATTTTCTCCCTACTTTGCCTCTTCCTGTCTCTTGATCCCTAATTCTTTTTATCCCTATATTTCTAGCTCTTTCTGTTTATAGTACCCAGTTTCTCATTTTCTAACTTTTTAGAGCCATTCTCTTTCATTTTGTCCTGATAATCTTTCTCTTTTTGCCTTTCATTCATCTCCTCTCTTTTACTAGACTGTCATTGTGGATCTCAACTCCCTTTCTCACCCTCTCTCTCCCAATTCTTATTTTATTAGATTCCTGGGTAATGGAGAGGTAACATCTCAGCTGCCATCCACCTCATTCTCATTTTTCTCACCTTTGCAGACACATTAGCCCATAAAACCTCGTAATTCCCTCCAGATTCTTTCTCACAGATGCATGCCTGCCAGCATAAAGGGAGGGTTTGGGAATGGGTGGGTAGGAAGACATCTTATTAGCACCCGGGGGAACTAGCATGAGCAGCAACTAGAGAGATGTTATTGTCAGGCTGTAAACCACACCCATGGTACTTCGGGACTGTTAGATTTTGTACATAATAAGAGCTATGAGCTCACCGAGGTTTATTGACTTCTGAACTGCCGCATCCCTAATGACACATGTTCCAAGCAGAATGCTGAGATGAGGCAAAGGGGAAGGAATAAGAAGGCAATGATATCAAGCTTTCACTGTGGTTTAAATCCCTGGGCCAGGGCAAACTTGCTGCAGCACGCGTCTGCTTCCTTCTTACAAATTCCATATCATAACCTATGTTATTTTTTTCTTACATATTCACTCACCTTTCTCTTATTGAAAGAAAAGAAATAGCACAGAATCCAATTACAACATGGTTCATTAAAACAATTTTTAAAATCACTTAAGCAATTAGCCAACAAGAGATCTTTTGAGTGAACAGTGTACCTGAACGATTTATGAGCTGGCAAAGTCTTGACTGAATTAATTAATCAGGAGTTAATGTTTTAGCTGCCAGCCCCAGCTTGGATGATTGCTGCTGTCATTTGAAATCACTGATGGTTTGCTCGGATACTCAGACATGATGTATTAACTTGGTCAGAGACCCATCCGGCTCATTAGAGTAAGTTGCTTCTAGGAACAGGCTCAGAATCCATATGTGTGAGAGCACAGTAATCCATGAAGATAGCAAGGTAAAACCCAGGATAGGACAGGGTTTAGGGCAGACCAGTAGGGACCACAGAACAGAAGTGGGATGGAGGAAAGGCAGTGTAAGTGAGGGAGGAAGGACAGGCCAACAAGCAATGATGGTTGCCATGTTGATGAAAGCTGTCTGCCAGGCACTTTCCATCTCCTGTCTCAATCACAGATCTCAAAGCTCCTGAAGAGTAACTATTGATGTTCCCATTCTACAGATGAAGAAATGTATTTTCCCAGGGGCTAAGAGAGGACGCTTCTCATGCCCGCTATTTTATGTGTCTTATCTCTGCTGAACTGGACAATGGCAGACCTTGACTGCACATATCTGCACTTCACCACAGCATGGTCCTCCTCGCATCCTTTGGAATGCAGGACAGAGGCCAGTGGAGGGAAAACCTGGCCTATCTTGTGGTCTACCAAGTATCAGCCATGACATGTAGCCACAAGGTGATTGCTCAAATCCAGCCTTCTATCATTGGCTTCCCAGAGGCTTAGCTGCAGGAAGGAAGCTAAATTTAAATTTTGCTTCTAGAATTTTCTGTCTCTCAGTTTTTCGGCAAGTCTCTTAAGCTCCTTGAGCTTTAGTCTTCTCAAGGGAGTAGCTTGCAGACTATAGTGGGAATTAAGAGGTAGGATTAAAGGTAAAGTACACTCTGAACCAAGAGTTCATTTTATTGTTAGAGCTATTATGTGCTGAATTTCATCACCCCCAATCCATATGTTGAAGTCCTAAATCCCAGTACCTGGGAAGGTGAATGTGTTTGGGGACAGGGTCTTTGAAGAGGTGATTAAGTTAAAATGAGGTTATTAGCGTGGGCCTGTTATGGTCTGAATGTTTCTGTCCCCTCAAAATTTACACAATATGGATAGTGTTAAAAGATGGGGCCTTTGGGAGGTGATTAGGTCCTGAGGGCTCTGCTCTCATGAATTGGATTAGTGCCCTTTAAAAGAGGTTCCAGGGAGCCTGTTTTCCCCTTCCATCATGTGTGGGAGCAACAAGAAGGGGCCGTCTATAAAGCAGAGAGGAAGTCTGCACCAAACACCACAGCTGCTGGTGCCTTGAAGTTGGACTTCCCAGCCTCTAGAACTGTAAAAAATAAAATTCTGTTGTTTATAAGCTGGCCAGTTTATGGTTTTTTTGTTTATTTATTTTGCTTTTGTTATAGTAGTTCTATAAGAACTTAACCCAATGTGATTATGTCCTTATAAGAAAAGGAGATGAGGACACAGACACACACAGAAGGAATTCCATGTGAGAACACAGGGAGGAGTCATCTGCAAGTCAAAGGGAAAGGCCTCAGGAGAAACCAACCGTGCCGACACCTTGCTCTCAGAATTCTAGCCTCCAGAATTGTGAGAAAATAAAATTGCTTGTAAACCATTCAGTCACTAGTACTTTGTTATGGCAACCTGATCAAACTAATACAAGCAGCAAAACAGAACTGGAGAAGTCAGTCAGTTTCTCCATTACCTTTTCAGTTTCACCTTTTATGTAGATGGCCTGCCAAAAGCTTATGTCTCATGGCCATGTCTACGGCAGCTCCCCTCTAGGAGTCCCAGTTACTTTCTACTATGCACCTCCTGTTGGTTGACTGTCTTTTCCACTAGAATATAGGTTCCATGAAGATGGGCTTTGCTGGTATCTCCAGGGCTACTCAAGGGCCTGGACCATGGCAAGCATTTACCAAATGGATGGACAAATTAATTAGTTGGTAATTAAACTCTTCAAAGTATTCAGAGAAAGAAATGGAAAATACAGTCCCACCTCTCAGAGGTGGTTTTCAGGATTAGGCTTCTACTAGTAAGTCACTTTCTGGTTCCTAGAAGTGAAGTACCCATCTCCCCAGTATTTTGTGGAAAGAAAAAGAGCTGTCATCGCTACAAAGCATGTTATCTCTTCAGGCACATCTCTCTGCTCTGGACTTTTTGTTTCAATTTGTCTCCCTCTAAAAGTTATCCATGTAAGTCCACGGTGCTACTGTGCATGTCATTTTCACACCACCCCACGTGAGAGTCCAAAAGCTGCCTTAGTTTTCCCTGAAGATGATGGTCAGCATTCACTGAGAATGAAAATCAAGGAAGAACAATGTCCGTGCAATCCTCTTTTACTTATAAATTTCTCATTCCTTGAAGACATATATAGGAAGTTGTTCATAATAGCATGAGAGATTATATTTCAAAATAGATCATAAGGTCATATAAGGTGAAATTTTTCCTTCTTTTAAGAAAAATACAGAAAATTATCTATAAGAATTCAAGAAATATGTTAAAATGTATTATGAAGTCATATAAATAGTGGCAGAGGAGATTGGTCTTCCTAATTACAGGATGATACATATTTCTTTCTGAGCTCTTAGGGGTCTCAATTTTAGGGTTATAGTGGTTTCTGGGATACATGATTAAACAGGAAAAAAATGCCCACCTCTCCCTCTGGCATAATCCTTCACCACTGACGGTGGTCTGCGTTGGCCAGATAGGGGAATTACACCCCTCTCTGTCTCCCACCTAGATTCTGAAACTCTTCAGAGAAGGAGCCAGGTTTAGAAACTTACTACCTACCGTAGTATTCTGCACCTGGGAGGGTTCATACATTGATTGCTGAACTGAAATGAGAGAAAGGTAAAAGCTGTCCTGATAGAAGAAATTTTCTGGGGCTTTTTCTAAAGAAAGGAGTAAAGGGGAGACCTAACCATACTGACAAGTAGAAAATGGACAAAAGGGACACCTCCGAGGTTCTAGTCAGTGGTCAGTGATTGAAGTAGCTCATGTGGTGTAATCTGAGGATCTTAATACTTCTTTACCTTATATTTTATTTTGCTTTAGCAGAATTTCACAGCTCACACTTTAAGGTATGTGTATGGAGAGTTTCATAGATGTCAGACTTCGTTTGCTGTGTGCTTTGGCTCCCAGATAAAAAGAAAAATATGAAGAGAACTAAGAGAATAAGAACTTTATTAGCCACAATGATAAATGAATCTTTCTTTATAGTGCCATATCCCCTCCCCTAAGGAGCCATGGATATAGTATAATAAAAATACATGATACGATTACCAAAATAAAAATTTAATGAGGCCACACTAATAAAACAGCAAAGATGGATGAAATGGTGCAGAAGTGGACAGGACTGCTTATAAATATAGGTAAAAACGGTTATAGACTACTCATCCATTCTATTTGCTATTCACCTAGCCTACTGTTGATGGACATTTTGGTTATTTCTAGTTTGGAGTTACGATAAATATTATGCTATTATGAACATTTTTGTGCAGTCTCTTGCTGTACCTATGCATTCATTTCTGTTGGGTTTATAACTAGGAATGGAAATGCCAGGTCAAAAGCTATGCATCTATTTAACTATTATAGGAATGATAATTTGTTTTCCAAAGTTGTACCAATTTACACCCCTACACACAGTAGATAGGGATGCCTAATGTTCCACATCCTCATGAACATTTAGTATTATCTCTCTTTAATTTTAGTCATTCTGGAGGGTGATTCGTAGTATTATATTGTATATTTCAGTTGCATTTCATTCATTACCAGTGAGATTGAAGCTGATAAACTCCTGGAACAACTAATGAAAGCAAAAAAAGAGAAAAAGCACAAATAACCAATATCAGGAATGAAAAAGAGCCCTCACTACAGATACCTAAGAAATCAAACAGTGTCTACTCAATACAGGAGACTTATAGAAACGTTCCCTCTGCTTTTCAGGAATATTTGGTTTAGTTCTTTTAGCCTCTTGTTTCAGGACAGATTCAGAATTTGGCAAATTTCTGGATGGAAAGACTAAGTATGTCTAATGTTTACACTTCAGCACCACAGGATTTCCAAAAGCATTTATAGTTTCTCTTCTCCTCCCTGACCCCATCCTTTGTGCACCCTCAGTGGCCTCGCCAAGGGAAAGCACTGATTCGCAGCCTCTAGCTTAGGCACAGAGTCAACCAGTGCCACAAAGAGAAAAGACAGTGACTTATCTTTAGCTCCTTCTGAAACTTTCTTCTCTTTCTGGAATTTCGGTTGCTTTGGACTTCTCTGCTTCCAAAGCTCTCTTAAAAATATGATTTGTTCTCAGCGAGAACATTGGCCTGCCACTAATTGCTCTACCTACCTAGATGTGGTCTGATTGTGTACTTCTCTTTTTTATTATTTAAAATTTCCCCCTCCATTAGTATTCTTTTTTGTGGTTATGTACAGATCATAACAGGCATCCTTGAATCATAAAAATTTAAAGTTAAATGACACTTATGCCCTATTTGTGGACATTGCAAAAATACCCACGAATATTTGATTTTGTTAAATAATCAATTTTAATTTAAAATGATTTAATTTCACTTTTCCTTTCCTGACTTCTATGCTATGCTTTCCGTGTTTTATTTTCCTATATATTTGAAAAGCTACAAGATTACTATTTTATGAATTAATATTCAGTTTGCTCTATTTCTATTACTGTTTTATGCAATTAATATTCATTTAGATTTGTCTACATGCTTAGGATTTTCACTACTCTCCTTTTTTCCATTATCTCTGGACTTCTGCCTGGGATCACTTACTTTTGTCTTACAGAATGTCACTTAACACTTCCTTTAGTGCAGGGCTGGTGATGAATTCAGGGACATTGTTTTTTATCTGAAAATGTCTTTAATTTGGCTTTATTCTTGAAGGATACTTTCTCTGGGTACAGAATTTTAAATAGTCAGTTTATTTCTTTTTACATTTTAAAAGATATCCCAATGTCTTCTGGACCTCATAGTTTCATTGGGAAATCCGCTATAAGCATTATTGTTGCTCCCCTGAAGGCAATCTAGATAAATTTTTCTACTTCTGGCTTCTTTTAACATGTACTTTTTCCCTCTGCTTTTCAATTCTCTTTTCTATTTCTAATCATAGGATTCTTTTCATTTATCCTGTTTGGTGTTCTATAGGCTTCTTCAACCAGTGGCTTTATGTCTTTAATCAGTTTTGAAAAATAATGTCATTAATGTTTCAAATACTGCTTTTGCACTATTTCCTGGCTATTCAACTTTTGAAACGCTATTATGATTTTCTCTGTCCTCTATGTTTTCTGAGACTCTTATGTCCTGGTTTTCCCAGGATAGTCACGGTTTATACCTAATGACATTGTGTATCATTCTATTTAGCATATGTTTATATTCAATAAAGTATTTTTATAAATAATTACACTAAAATTGGCCAGGATGTATTTGGAAGGTCACTGTATGTCAACTGCCATGAACATTGATAATATGAGAGATTTTTGTGAAATTATCAGAATTTTCACTTTACTAGGTTAAACCTGAAATATGAATAGCTACCAGCCATCTATTTTCTTGAATCTTTCCAGATACGATTCAATAAACTCCTTCCTTTTAAAGACAATATGCAAGAAGCTTTTGGTGGGAAAAAAATGTGCTTTGTACCAATGAGGTAGGGACAGTTAACTTCTTTTGGTCTCTAGCAGTGAGTGGCAGAAGTATTGATATTACTATCCTAATTGATTATTTGATTCCTCAACCAGTTGGGCCTTTTCCCATACTGTGACCTGTGCAGGGTATAAAGCTGCCAAGTCCCAGTCAATGTAGTCAATAGGAATGTGGAAAATTATAGATTAAACACATATGATATATAAGTAGGAAATAGAGACTCAATAGGCTGGCCATAAAGCAAAACATCATAGTCTGAATGCTCTTCCCACTGTGGTTTTATTGTTACTGCATGGAGTACGTTTAGAATGCTTCATTTTATTATTTGATAGTACTTTTGCACATCACAATAACCCTTTTATCAGAAGCGAGCTAAAACAACAGGAATTATATGTTTAATCAAAAAATTATGTAGCAAATTTCCATTTCTCAAGACAGTTGATGATAAACACGTAACTTATACTAAATGCTTGCCAACATTTAACATCTACAATAAGGGCTGTATCACTGACCACATGGAAGTCAGATCTAAGTCAGGTGAAAAGGCATGAGCATCTATTTCAAAAGGCCGGGCACAGTAGGTCACGCCTGCAATCCCAGCAATTTGGGAGGTCAAGGCAGGTGGATCACCTGGGGCCTGGAGTTTGAGACCAACCTGGCCAATATAGTGAAACTCTGTCTCTACTAAAAATACAAAAAAATTTGCCAGGCATGGTGGCGCAGGCCTGTAGTCCCAGCTACTCGGAAGGCTGAGGGAGGAGAATCACTTGAACCTGGGAGGCAGAGGTTACAGTGAGCCAAGATCGAGCCACTGCACTCCAGCCTGGGTGACAGAGTGGGACTCTGTCTCAAAAAAAAAAAAGAGTTAATCGTTACTTTAGTTCCTTTAAGGTTACTTTAAGAAAACTGTAGTTAAAAATGACAATTTAATATAGGCAGCAGCAAAAGGTTTGGTTACATATTACTTTATGAATTAAGACTTTTATTTAGATCAAATAACTGGTGTTCTAAATTAATTTTACTTACAATTCTAAGTTTTCTTGATGATGTTTGAAAAGTAAAATGATAGCGATTTGTGTTGCTTTGGCAGAAGGGAAATTTTACAAACAGATAATAATACCAGTGTTATAATAGCATCATCAGATTCTTCAAACAGAAAGTAATTTAAGTAAATTACAACAATTATGTAATTTTTCATATACTCTCAAAGTAAAGCTTCTGGAAGTTCACTCTGTCAATGATGAAACACTTGATATTATTGCAAATGCTATTGTAAATTCAGTAGAAACCTCAATACAAAAAATAAAGTGATTTGTTTTTGAAGTGATAAGAGAGATACATGTTTTGATAAAGCACAGCACTGTTTTAGAAACAATTATGTTACCAATAAAGAAACTGTAGAAATCATATTTGGCACTGGTTTTGGTTCACGTGTATTTTATGATTATATGTATCAAAAAAGGATATGATGTTTTGTCAATGAAATAGAAGTGATAGTCATCAAATTTTTTTTAAAAAAGAGCATACAGCATAGTTAGAGTAATAAACTACAAAATTTAATGTAGAAAGCTGATATAGATAACAAAATTTCTTCAGGGAAGTATAAATTTTATTGGCCAATATTAATGAGACATTAGAAATATATAAACCTTTGAGAAATTAATTTGTAAATTAACCTAAGTATTTAAAAATGGTAGTGGGTGAAATCATTTGTAAATAAATCCTTTAAATTTTGGGTGCTTTCTTCCCCCAAATCAACTGAAAATCTTTACTCCCAGGAATCAATGCACAGAGCATCAAAAAATGAATTAGAGCTTTTGACACTTCCAGAGAATTGTATTTATTCAAAATAAGACTTGCAAATAGGCAGATCATAAATTAACCTACAAAAATGAGGGAAGCCATAAATGAATTAAAAGAGCAATGTACTAGATTTAGTTTTTAAATTCTATAATTAAGCTTTGGAATATTTTAAGTCTTTTGATGAAGTTCTCATTTTCAACTAGATAAATTTTATGTTACTGGAATGAAATGAAATTGAGAAAGGCTATGATTTTTATAGCATCTACATTTTTGCTAAACATTTAAAAATTATGACAAGGATAACTTACTTGACAAATTTGGTCTTGTAAAAATTTTGTCAAAGAAAGGCAATCTGAATAGAGGTAGAAAGACAGCACCTGTGTGAATATTCAGTCTGAAACATTTACATATTCAATGCAAAAACGATTGCAATTGAGAATATCATTTCTTTAGCAGAATGTGATCTGAGCTTACCAGGTACCTCAGCACCTGTAGGGAGAGTACTTTCTTAATTAAAGATTTCAAGGTCTACAGCAAAGTGTCAATTAAAGATGTCAATAATTTCAAATTAATTAACCTTCATATGCAAGTTTTAAGATCACAGATGATTGTGTGAAAGAAGTTTAAAGCAGTAAGAGCATAGAGAAAAAAAATTTTAAAAATCTTTCAGAAAAGTAAAAGTGACAAGGTATTAGATGTAGAGATGGTCAAGAAATAATCATAACCAATAATACTGATTAAAGTGTGTGAATCTGTGTCAAGGATAATTCTGCTTGTATTATCTTTAATGTTCCAATCAGTATAAAGAGGTTATTCTTGAATTTGCTTCAATGTATATGAATATATGCTATTTTTATGAGTTTGCAGCTGCAAAGCCCCTCCAGCTACTGAAGTGTTGAAACAGGAGAATATGTCCTTCATTAATTCTTCCCAGGGAGGATGGTACCTAGGCACTGTTAATGGCACTGGGAAGGCCCACCTGGTAAATGAATTAGACACCACGGAACATCCACCAGGGCAAATTTCTTTTGCCATGGCTTCCACCAAACATCTTTCATGGTCCCTATATCCCTCCCTTTCCTCCCTAGTCTTAGGGTCGCTATAGTACATGAATCATTAATTCTTTTCCAGTAGGAAGTTAGAGGAATAATACGTTCTCCATTTCCACTCATCAAAGGATGTGCTGTATTATATTATAAGGACTCAATGAGGACATTTGCAATGCTTTTGGAATGCCTTCATCTAATGCTCCCTTTTTTGTCGTTAGCTGTTTTTCCTGGAGTTTTTGCTTCCCTTGTCCTTGCCAACTCCCATTTATTCTTTTTCACTCGTTGTCATGTTATAGCTGAGTTTGGGGACTTAGGTTATTCACATATATTTTTAAATCAATATGTGGTTTTCTGCTCCAAACAATATCAAAAAACAGATTTTTCTTTTGGCAAGAGAGCAAAATGTGATTTAGTACTGGCACTTGATAAGCTACATACATTTGGTCATAAAGGATAACATCTATGATGTTCTTTACTAATAACTTGCCTCAAGTGGAATTCATAGCTTTCGATAAATTAATAATCTTGTTTGACAGATTAATTATATTGCCATCCTGAGCTCACAGAAAAGCGGTTTTATCCAAATGCTTCCAGTATCCTTTGTAATTCTTAGAAACCAACAATTTCATTTTTCCTTTTTCTGGAAGAAAAAGCAAACTCTTAAAGCAGGCAGTAGATATCGCTGGCCTTTTGGATCCTAGGAGCCCTTACACTTGGGAGGCACTGAGTGGTGATGCAGGTGACAGACACAAGGCTGGGTTACAAGGATTAGCAGCTCAGATTGTCGGGGAAATAGCTGTGAATCTAATCCTTGGTTAGGAGACCACGGATGCTCCCATGCCAAACCCCCAGAAGAAAAGGTAAAAACTAAAGAGCAGAAGAAAACAGAGACAAGACCATCATAACCTTCAGACAAACGCTCTATGACCCCCTGAGTTAGTTCAACATTAAAAGGTGGTACTGAGAGAATGCCTGAAACATTCCACCATCCCCAAACCACTCACCACCAAGTACTACCGCAGTCTAGAAACTCAGAGGAATAAAACACACGAAAAGAAGCTGCCAGCTTCGCTGGAAGACATGTTTAACTCAGCTGCGGGGGTTAGGATAAGCGTTCAAGAAAGCCAGCACCCTTGGATTTAATTACTACCTCCATTTAATTCCATTTGAAAACATCTCACTAGGCTCCAACTATGTGCCAGTTACTGAAGGTCTAGGGGAAGGACATGAACAATGCAGGTGTTCGCCTCACATCCTCCACAAGTGCAGGGTCACTGCGGGGGTTTTTACTTGCCTGCTGTTTGTCTGCCTCCCCTCCCTTCCCCCCAGGGAAGGCCGAGGGATCTGAGCAGCAGCCTTCAGAGTCTTCCCTGAGATTTCAGAAGGGCACATCCTTTTGAGTCCTGAACAGTAATAATGTCGACCTGGTGCGGCTGGGAGACAGCTCTCGAGAGCAAGAGATGAGAGAATGAGACAGCGAGGAAGAGAGAAAGACTAGAACCAGACACACACACACACACACAAACACACACACACACACACTAGAACCATACACACACACACAGAGACTAAAACTACACACACACACAGACTAGAACTACACACACAGAGACTAAAACTACACACACACACACACACACACACACACAGACTAGAACCACCCCCCACACACAGAGACTAGAACCACACACACACACACAGACTAGAACCCCCCCACACACAGAGAGACTAGAACCAGACACACACACAGACTAGAACCACACACACACACACAGACTAGAACCACACACACACACACACAGAGACTAGAACCCCCTCACACACACACATGAACCAGACACACACATGCACAGAGACTAGAATCACACACACAAGCACACACACATACACAGACTAGAACCCCCCACACACACAGAGAGACTAGAACCACACACACACATACACACACACATAGACTAGAATCAGACACACACACACACAGACTAGAACCACACACACACATACATACACACAGAGACTAGAACCCCCCCAACACACACACATGAACCAGACAGACACACACATGCACAGAGACTAGAACCAGACACACACACAGGCGCACACACACAGAGAAAGAGAGAGAGAGACAGAGAGAGAGAGAGAGTGGTGGGGAGAAAGAGAGAGGAGAAAGAAGGACTCTTTGGGCCTCTAGATCAAGCCTTCCCAAGCCAGATGCACATTCTGGATTTGCCGGTAACTTGAGCTGGTGTGATCTGAGTTTGTGAAAGAGCCACGTATGTAGTCCTGACTGCCGTAGTTACTGAGTTTTGAGAGACAGAGAAGATCATTGTGAACTCATGAGTGGAGCTCATGAGAAATACCCTGGGCTTTCTAGGAAAGAAAAAGGGGAGCATGAAGGTCTCATTTGCAGGGAAAAGCAAAGGAAAATATAAAAGAACAGTAAGCTAAGAAAAGAAAGATGGGTATCAGGAGCTCTGGATGCATGCTGACTGCGATGCTTTTTTTTTTTTTTTTGATATGAAGTCTCACTCTGTCGCCCAACCTGGAGTGCAAAGGCATGAATCAGCTCGCTGCAACCTTCCCTCCCAGGTTCAAGCAATTCTTCTGCCTCAGCCTCCTGAGTAGCTGGGATTACAGGTGTGTGCGACCATGCCCAGCTAATTTTTGTTTTTTTAGTAGAAACTGGGTTTTACTATGTTGATCAGGCTGGTCTTGAACTCCTGACCTCATGATCCACCTGCGTAAACCTCCCAAAGTGCTGAGATTACAGGTGTGAGCCACTGCACCCTGCCAACTGTGAGGCTTTTTTTTTCTTTTCTTTCTTTTTTTTTTTTGGAGAAAAGGCATATAAACTTATTAACATGCACAGGGCTGGGGTGTGAATCACAAAGTGATGACCCCACTTATGTAGTGGGATACAGATGCCTAAATACCCTTCTGCTTAGAGAAAAGGGAGATGGGGAAGTGTGGATGATTTTAGGTGGCTAGTATATGATATTTAGGGGAAATCAATGGGCTTTAAAATCATACAGTGGCCTGGGACACAGTCTGCTGAGCCCACAGAGCAGATGATAGTTTGTAACAAGTCTGTTCAGGTATGCTGATAGGCTGCAGTCTTTCTTCCTGCAATGTGGGTCCCACTTATGAAGACTCAGAGAAGGGACCAGAGGTCATTGTTCTTTGATAGGTCTGGACTTTCCACACACAGGGAACTTCAGAGAACATCTTCATCTTAGGCGTTGGGAGAGACAGGGGATTGAGAAGCAGGAGGCGGTGTGTGTCACAGAGACCGCGTGGCTGCTGCTTCATGTCAGCATGTCTAAGAGCCATACCTGGGGGTAAGAATTTCTGAGCCCCATTGCAACCTTACTATTCTGCTTCAATGAATTACCTTGCACATGAATCACTCCACACATATTCAACTGTGTTTGTAAAGTAAATATTTTGTTTAGAAATAAAAGTTGAATGAGTTAGCAAAACTATGATCCTTCAGACCTGGTGAAGTATTTGGAGCTGTTTTCCTGTTTAATTTTGATTTTTCATAAATCTGGAGTTAGACTCATCTATGTTTAACACCAGTTTTTGCGTGATACATGTGTTTATTTTTATTTATCATTTAGCTTCCAGGATACTAGAGTAGAAATAAGGATACTGCAAAAGGAGCATGCATGTGTTCCTTGCCTGAGAGGCAAGAGTACAGTGGAAAGACTTGGCCTTGCCACACAGCATGTCCCAACTGTTGGGGTCACCCACATGGTATTGAGGCTCGATAACTCCAAATTTGGGATATCTTTACTATCGTTCTAATAGTCTACTGTTCTTCTATTAGCCTCTCATCCTATTATTCTATTATTGTGTTTCGTCCAGACCCCAGAGACTAAAGATATACTTCTTTTTAAATTTTTTGATACATTATATTTGTACATATTTGTGGGGTGCCCGGGTAATGTGAAATTACATGCATAGAATGTGTAATGGTCAAGTCAGATCATTTAGGGTATCCATCACCTCAGTATTTATCTCTTCTTAGTGTTGGGTTACATTTCAAGTCTTCTAGCTATTTTGAAAAATACAATATGTTATTGTTAACTATGGTCACCCCACTCTGCTATTAAACATTACGGCATTCCTCCCAACTGTTTATTTGTATATTAATCAACCTCTCTTCATCCTCTCCCTCTCACCTTAAACCCTTCCCAACCTCTGGGATCTATCATTCCACTCTCTACCTCCATGTGATCAACATTTTCAGCCCTATATATGAGAGAGAACATGCATATTTGCCTTTTTTTTTTTTGAGATGGAGTTTCGCTCTTGTTACCCAGGCTGGGGTGCAATGGTGTGATCTCAGCTCACCGCAACCTCCGCCTCCTGGGTTCAAGCAATTCTCCTGCCTCAGCCTCCTATGTAGCTGGGACTACAGGCGCATGCCACCATGCCCGGCTAATTTTTTTGTATTTTTAGTAGAGATGGGGTTTCACCATGTTGACCAGGATGGTCTCGATCTCTTGACCTGCTGATCCACCCGCCTCGGCCACCCAAAGTGCTGGGATTATAGGTGTGAGCCACCACGCCCAGCCGCATATTTGTCTGTCTTTGTGTTGCTTACTTCACTTCACATGATGATAAAGATGCTTTGGCGCCTTATGCCAAGATCCCCAAATTCCACTCTGAGATGTCAGTGCGTTGATGTCGACTCCCATGTGAGGCTTTCCAGCTCATCCTTTTATCTCAGAATGTACAGAGATTCAGATGTAAATTCTGACTCATACCCTCAAGTTCTGGTGACATTGAAAAACCCAGAGAGGGCTTTGTATACACGTGGCCATGCCTGACTATCCATTTAGTCAAAAAGGCACACTGGTAGTTTAATTGAATTGACCTTTTGGTTATATGACAAAGTTAATTGGGATTACAGACAATCCAATTATACATATTGACACAGACTATAATGAACTCTATTGTGGTAAGGAGAATTTCAAATAAGTTACCTAACTTTTCTTGGCTCCATTTTTTTTCTAGATCTGGAGGGGCAAACAAAAATATCTGACACAATCAGAAAACTATACAAGGATGTTCCAGGTAGCATTTTGTACAATGGCAAAGCATTGTTAATAACCTAAATCTGTATCAAAAAGATTGAATGAAATATAGTACATTTGGATGCAGCATTAAAAAAGATACACTTTATATACAGTTCGTCATGCATATTCATGGGTTCCAAATTTGTGGATTCAATTAACGTAGCTCAAAAAATTGTTTTAAAAATAGCACAGCAATAAAATAATAAAAGTATAAAACAACACAATATAACAACCATAGCATTTACATCGTATTAGGTATTGTAAGTCATCTAGATATTATTCAAAGTAGATGGGAGAGTATGTGTAGGTTATATGCAAATACTATGCCATTTTATATAAGGGACTTAATCCTTGGATTGTGGCATGTATGGGGAGTCCTGGAACCAATTCCCCACAGATACTGAGAGACAATTGTACTGGCATGGAAAGCTGTCCATGATACATTTGTGAAATGGGAAGAGAACTAGGTTGTATGACAAGTAGGCCATAATTTCGTGACCATGTATATGTATACATACACATTACAAATCCTAAAATGAACTTAAAATAAATAACAAAAATATTCAATTAATTCAAAAGAAGTCAGGAAAAGAATGAGGAGGAACAAAGGAAAGATAGAAAAATAAATAAAAAGATGATATATTTAAAGTTAACCATATAAATAATTACATTAAAGGTAGTGTAAATGGTCTAAATATCCCAATTAAAAGGTAGGGATTGTCATATTGGCCCAACTATACGTTGCATACATGAAATACAATAAAATAATATATAAAAATAGGTTAAATGAATGAGAAAAGACAAACTGTGCTAACACTGATTAAAAGAAAGATGGAGTATGTATATTAATATCACACAAAGTGTATTTCAGAGGAAATAATATTATTAGGGATAAAAAGATTATTTCATAATAAAGGAATCAATTCATCAAGAGACTATAAGAATACTAAATACATATGCACCTAATAAAAGATCTTCAAAGCATACAAATCAAAGATTGATAGGACAGCAAGAAGAAATAGAGAAATCCACAATGATAGTTTACTATCCCATTTTGGATAATTGATAAAACAATAGAAAGAAAATCAGTTAGGATATAGAATAGGTGATGTAAACACTATCAACCAACTTGACCTAATTGACATCTAACACTCCATCCAAGAACAGCAGAATATACATTCTTTTCAATGCACACAGAACATTCACCAAAATAAGCCATATTCTGGGCTGTAAAATGAGTCTCAATAAATATAAAAGGATTTGTTATACAAAATGTATTCCCTGGCCACAGTGGAATTAAAACATAAATCAATTACTGAATGGTCACTCACAAATCTCCAAATATTTGAAAACTAACATATCTCTAAATAACCCCAGGGGGTCAAAGAAGAAATCATAAGCAAAATTAGAAAAGTATTTGAACTGAATAAAAGTGGAAACATATCAAAATGTGTGAGATGCTGCTACGTAATACTTAAAAGGAATTTGACTGCCCGAAACGAAAACAGTAAAAAGAACAAAGGTCTCCAATCCGTAACCTCCACTCTTACATTAATAAACTAGAAAAAAAGAGAAAATTAAACATCCAATAGTAGAATGGAGAAAATCACACACATTAGAGTGGAAGTCAAGAAAGAGAAAAGAGAAAAGCAAAAGAGATGAATCAATGAAACCAAAAGCTGGTTCTTTGAGAAGATCAATAAAGTTGATCAATCTTAAGTCAGACTGATCAGGAAAATAGAAACAGAAGACACAAATTACTAATATCAGAAGTAAGGGAGGTGACATCCTTGCAGATTCCATTGCTATTAAAAGGATAATAAGGGACTAGTATTGTATTAGTTTCCTAGGGCTGCTGTACCTAAGTACCGTAACAGTATGACTTAAACAACAGAAATTTATTCTCTCTTACTTCTGGAGCTAGAAGTCCAAGATCAAGGTGTCAGCGAGTCACTTTTCCTCTGAGACTCTGCGTAGAATTCTTTCTTGCCTTTTTCTATCTTCTGGTGGGGGCTAGAAATTCATGGCATTGCTTGGCTTACAGCTGCTTCATTCCAATCTCTGCCTCTGTTATCTGTGGGTTTATGTTTCTGTGGCCATATTTCTCTCTTCTTATAAAGACAACAGCTATATTAGATGTAGGGCCCACCCTAATCCAGTATTACCTCATCTCAATTAATTACATCTGCAAAGACCCTATTTCTAAATAAGGTCACATGCTGAGGTTCTGGTGGACATGAATTGTTGGGAGATACTATTCAACCCAGTACAATTATGAACAACCTATACCAATAAATTCAACAATTTAAAAGAGCTGGTCGAATTTCTTAAAATACAAACTAGTGAATTTCACACAAAAAGAAATAAATAACCTGTCTCACTAAGAAATAAACATGAGAAGTCCTATATCTATTAGAGAAATTAAAGTCATAATAGTTTAAAACCTTTCCGCCAGGAAAAACAAACAAACAAGCAAACAAAAAACAAAAACTCAGGACCAGATGGTTTCACTGATGAATTCTTCCTTAAGGAAGAAATAATATCCATTCTACAATTCTGCAAATTGAAGACAAATGAATACTTCCCTCCGCTCATTCTACGAAGCCAGTCCTGATACTAAGCCCTAACAACCAAGACCAGGTAAAGAAGAGAACGCTACAGAAAAGTATCTCTCATGACTATGATACAAATTTCCTAACAAAATTTTAGTTAATTGAAGACAAAAAATCTAGAAGAGATTATTCATCATAACCTAGCGGGGGTTGCCTGAGGAATGCATGATTGGTTTAACATTTGAAAAATGAATTGATGTGATTTACCACACTAACAAACTGAAAAAAAAGGGAAAACAATCTTGCCATCTTAAGAGACATAAAAAGCATTTTCCAATATTCAACATCAATTCCCAATAAAAACTGTCAGCAAACTGGAAATGGAAGGGAACTTTTTCAACCTGATAAAGGCCACCTATGGAAAAACCTACAGCTAACTTCATGCTTAATGGTGAAAGACTGTTTTCTCCCTAAGATCTGGAACAAGGTAAGACTTTCGGCTCTTACTACTTTTATTCAACATGGTGCTGGGGTTCTAACCAAAGTAATTGATAAATATACATTTATCAATTATATTTGATATTATGTCAATAGATAGTACATTTGGCTTTTTTACCTTCATCCTTCTTTTCTTTTAACCTATTTGCAGAGAAGGGGGTGTAACCTGCATACAGTAAATTATACAAATACTAAGTATATAACCTGATAAATTTTTGCATGCATTTTCAGAACCCCAAGAAGTATCCCACACCCCCCCCCAATTAATAATTCCCACCACACAACCATTCTCCTGACATCCACCATCGTAGATTTATTTGGCTTGTTGCTTTGCTTGAAATAAGTGGAGTCAGAGTGTGTGCCCCTGTGCCTGCTTGCCTTCACAGAACATTATGGCTGTAAGACTCATCCTTGATGTTGCATGTGATCATTGTTAAATCTTGTTTCTTACTGTGTCATATTCCAATATGTGAATAAACTATGGTTCATTTATCTATTGTACTACTGCTGGTGTACATGTAGGCTCCATTTACAATGGGGTTGCATCCTGATCAATCTACTGTAAAGTTGAAAATTCCTAAACTGAACCATTGTAAATCAGGGACTGTTTGTACATACCTGTTAGGCTGGTTAAAATTCAAAAGACTGACTATATCAAATGTTGGCAAAGATGTTCCAGTTCATGGCTATTAAGGTGCTATAACTGATCTCGTATGTGCCTTTTGGGGAGACAGAAGCACCTGCATCTGATGGACAGGTGTGGCTCCTAGTTGCAAAAGAAGCTGAGAAAGCAAGGGGCTCGCACTTTCTGAGGGGGAAGTCTAGCTCAGCTTGCTGCCAAGACGCCTTATGTGGGGATTTCCCCAAGACCAGGAAAGGGGTTCAACTGCTGTGCGGCCAAAAAGAATGACAAATGTCCTCCATCTGTTTCTCGGTGGCTTATTCCAGCAGAGTTTATAAGAAGCAGTAATTAGAAGGGCCCACACCTCCTAACAATCTCCCTATCCACCTCAGCTCCAAATAAGTCAGCAAAGTCCAACTCCCAACTCCATCAAACCTACCTGTTGCAGTCGTGCCCGCCACTTGTATTACATGGAGGACTGTCTGAACCACCACTCCCTGAAAAAGAAAGGCTTCCAAGGTTCACTAACTCGGGGTTACTGTATCCTTTTACCCCACTGACGATGTACAACCTACATTAGTATGTTATGAGAAGTCCCATAGGAACAAAACTGTTTTATTCTAGCATTTCTAAAACTCATTTTCAGGTTCCAGCCATAGCTTTCTGCAGAGCCACTGTCTCCAGGACTGTGGTGTAGGAAACAGTCCTTCTTGAGATTGTGGAAACCCTTTCCTGTGTTCTTCAGGTTTTCCTTCTCACTATGTAACAGCTAGACCATCCCACTGGCCAGCATGTGTGGGATCTGAGTAATTTGGGAATACTTTTGCCCCACATGCTTGCTCAGGGATATCTGAAAATCTGCTTTCAGAGATTGGTCTGCTTTTAAAAGCACAGCTTTCATGCTGAGGTCTTTTCATAAAAATCAATATTTTTTGACTGGATAACAAAATCCCAGATCCTTAGCTTTGAGACACTGTAGCAGGTAGATAGAGGATAAAGAACTGAGAGAGAGAAGCTTCAGAAGAGGCTTCCTTCAAGAAGCAGGAGTCCAGCACTGAAGGCAAACCCCTTGTCCTGGGTAGCTGCCGGAGGCCATGAAGAGGAGCAGAGCCTTTGACAGCTCTTTAACAAAGGTCCTGGGACATGAGGCGATCTTTTAGGAGTGGTATTGAGACCTGGGGAGGCTCAAGGGGAGGTGGTGGGAAAATCAAATCCACATAGGAATATGTTTGTTGTGAAGCTGGAAACAAAATCTGGTTTGCACTGTATTTACTCTTAATCTCAGGATTCTAAAGCATCATGACCCACACTTTCAGGACCTTTCCCAAGACTCTGGAAATAATATTACCATCTTTAAGACTGTAAATTTTTTTTTTTACAGAGAATCCATAATTTTGTTGTTGTTGTTTTGTAGAGGCTGGGTTTCGCCATGTTGCCCAGGCTGGTCTCGAACTCCTGGCCTCAAGTGATCCACCCACCTCAGCCTCCCAAAGTGCTGGGATTACAGGCGTGAGCCACTGCACCCAGCCTGAGAGCCCGTAACATTTGGATCTGCCCAGTCTAGGTATTTGTGCTAAACACATTGTTTTCTTGATATGCCTTTTTCTCCTTTCTTTCCCTTTCTGACTTTTGTGTCCCCATCCACTTGGGCAAAGTGTTGTGAGTGTGTGTGCATGTGTGCACATGTGTATTGTGTGTGCATGTGCGTGTGTGTGCATGTGGTCTGTGTGCACCAGTATGTTTGTGAGTGCATGCTTGTGTGTGTGGGTGCATGTGTGTGTACACGCCGGTAATGTTACAGGGTATGTGTTTTCATTGAAATTGCGCACATTTTCAGGGCCTCACATTGTTCTAGATGTTTTTTCTTCCAACTCAAGAAAGTCCAATCATATAGCTCAAAGCTCTCAGCCCATTTCCCCAGAACAGCTGAAACTTATTGCAGTCATGCTGAAAATGGCTCTAAACATAATTAAGGCACTTTTTTTTCCAGCTCCCTGAACATTTTTCTCTCTCCAGATAATGTCTTGGAAATGGCCCAGAACCCTATGGAGTTGTAAAGGCAGCAGGATCTTTGGTATGGTTACATTCCTAAGATGCCTACACAGGTTTATCACATCAAGGGGGAGAAAAATAAAACGTTTCTGCAGCCCCCTCCTTATGATAAGCCCCTCCATGGATGGTGTCATGCAAAGCTGGAATGAGGCCTGAAATAACTGCAGCAACACAAATGCCCTCTTTCCAGGCAGGCTCAGGGTCTATCAGCATATTTATTTGGGGGCAACGTTTTAAATAACTTTCCCTACTGCAAAATCATTCCGGCATTCCTGGCTTGCTAAAATACACTTCATCCCAGGTTACCTTTTAGCAAATGAGAGCTGATGAAGGGTGTTTCAAAATGGGAAATTCAAGTGCATTTCTGCTGTGGCACGCCCCTCTCGGCCTGCTATTGCTGGGGTAATGGAAGCAAGAGCCTGTAAATCGAGGATTAGCTCTGCCTGTGCTCCACAGCTCACCCTGATGCAGTCATTGAGTCTAATTCTGCTGGGCTAGGAGCTGATAAGATGAAAAAGCTTTGCTCACGGGTTTAGTTCCTGACTCTGAAGGACTGGAAAATATGACAGTTATGAAAGTAAAAATCTCCCTGAAAATGTCTCACGGATAGGGCACAGCCTCATAGGTGGGGACTGATAGAGAGGAGTTGAAAGGGCAAGCTCAGGGCCTTGGGGCAGGGCACGGCTGGAGAGGGAGAGGCCAGACATGACCACTGGGAAGAGAGGCCAAGGGGAGAGCAAGGGGCGTTCCATGGCTCACCCACTTTCTGTGACCACCACCCACAAGGATTTGAAGTGGCTTCCAG
This sequence comes from Cheracebus regulus, assembly GCA_963574635.1. NCBI lineage: Eukaryota > Metazoa > Chordata > Mammalia > Primates > Pitheciidae > Cheracebus > Cheracebus regulus. The sequence goes on along the minus strand of CAUYQU010051561.1, from coordinate 60,927 downwards.
TAAAAGTTGGTAAACCTGCAAAACTAAAGGAGTAAAATCACAGCTTGTGTAACAAAAGGGGTCAGGGATCATTACATCCAAAAATCAACCATAGGAGAAGCTACTAAAAAGAAAAACAAACTTCAGCTCTGAGTTTCCAGAAATGCGAGGGGGGAAAGGGAAGTGTCGTGTGTCACATAATTTTCTTTGCTTAGCAGGACACCGTGGGAACAAGCAGCATACCTGAACCCCTGGTGGCTAGCACAGTGCCCAGCACATAGTACACTCCTGGGAAGTATTTGTCGATTGAATAAATGGGCCAAGAAGCCTGCAGTTTTCGCCTACGGGGAGCCTACCGAAATGGTCATTGATGGCTGGCAAACAAAGCAGTGTTGGGAAAAGCGAAAAACAAGGCAGAGTCCTCAAAAGGACTGGCTGCAGAATTCCAACTAGCACGACTTCCTTCCACTGAAAACACATTATGAACTATAACATAGAGAAAGAAAAGTGCAGAAAACATATATGGCCAATTACAACCAGCAGACAGATTAAAAAGTAAAATAGAGATAGTCCCTGACTCATGATGGCTTGACTTACAATTTTTTGATGGCGTGTAAGCAGTAGGCATTCAGCGGAAGCCATGCTTCGAGTACCCAAAAAACCATTCTGTTTTTCACTTTCACTAAAGTATTCAACAAATTACCTGAAATAGTCAGCACTTTATTTTTTAATTTTATTTTTTTGAGACAGTGTCTTACTCTGTCACCCTGGATGGAGTGCAGTGGCAAAATCTTGGCTCTTTGTAACCTCCGCCTCCTGGGTTCAAGCCATTCTCCTGCCTCAGCCTCCTGAGTAGCTGGGATTACAGGCACCCACCACCACACCTGGCTAATTTTTGTATTTTTAATAGAGATGGGGTTTTGCCATGTTGAACAGGATGATCTCGAACTCCTGACCTCAAGTGATCCACCCACCTCAGCCTCCCAAAGTGCTGGGATTATAGGTGTGAGCCATTGCACTTGACCTCAACACTATTATAAACTAGCCTTTGTAGTAGATAATTTTGCCCAACTGCAGGCTAATATAAATGTTCTGAGCATGTTTGAAACAGGCTAGGGTAAGCTATGGTGCTTGGTAGGTTAGGTGGATTAAATGCAGTTTCAACTAACAATGTTTTCCACTTACAGTGGGGTTACAATACAATCAAGGAACGCCTGTGTCACCACCATGGCAAAACCTCCCCTGACGTCCTTCCCAATCAGAGTAATTTATTGTCTTGTAATTCAGCTTAATAATTTCCTTGCTTTTCTTTGTATGTTTGCCACCTATGTACTTCAAACCTGAAAAATACGGCTGTGTGTTTCCTGTTTTTGGGTAAATGGAAGCACATCAATGTATTCTTTTGTCCTGATTCTCTCACGCAGGACAATGTCTGTGAGCCTCTCGTGTTTGCACAGCTGCACTTTGGCTGTTGCTGTTGGATTGTGTGAATTACACTTTATCTACACATGCTCCTGTCAGTGGACATTTGGGTTTTATTCCAGTCTTTGGCAGACTGTGTGGGCTTTCAGGCCAAATGTGAGATACGTACCCATGAGCTCTCACTTCTGGTTGACACTTGCTCAAGCTCCCTTGGCCAGCAGGCCGTAGCTGCCCCATGAAAAACACCCTGGGATCTTGTGTAGCTCTAAGTCCTTGCCTGTCCCAGAAATCCGTGTTCTGGGAACCCAGTGACTGTCCTGCGGCCTCACACCTGCAGCTGTCTTTCTGGCTCAGACACTGAATTCTCTTTCACTCAAGTTTTACTCTATTTTCTTGAGTCTGGATTTCACCTCTGCTGTGTTTTCTAACTCATGGGCTAATGCTATCTAGCCCACCTGATGACAGTGGGCGGGTTGGCTTCCCCTACATTAGAAAGGGAATTCCAACTGTCTGCCCTGTGCCCACTGTCTGCCTGGGCTCTCTGAATCTGATCAAACAGGTTTATTGGTTTTGAGGACATGAACCGTGTCTACTGCATCTTTATAGCCAACTGACGAATGACCAATCGGCCAGCTTCAACAAATTCAGAGTCAGGGGATATAAATGTAAAACTTTCCCACTATTTGATGCAGCCACTGTCTCTCAATTATTTCATTAAGCAAGTTACAAATACTGTTTTATCTCAGCCCAAATTGAATAATGAAGGAAATCAGGTTCATCAATTCAATTAACCAACATTAGTGTGTACTTAGCATGGCCCAGACACCCTTGTTAAGTGCTTTGAATTTAATAAGATGAAGAAAAGACAAAATGCTGGGGAAAGTGCTGTTTTTAAAGTGCAATGTGTCCCTGTATTCTAGTGTGGCACTACAGCTCATATTTGGAATGTCCAGTAAAGACTCTGTGCTTGTGCAAAGGTGTGGCAGGAAGTGTGGGGGCGGCAATCATCACTGAGGGTGGGGAGCACCATCACAGGGAGAGGGGCCCTCTGCATTGTCAGGGGAGGGAGAGATTATAGGGCAGATTTATTTGGCTGGAGCAGATCTGGGAAGCATGGCCGCAAGCCAAAATCAAGAAGGCCACAGGAAGACCCCTGAGAGAGAGCAAGGTGGGAGGATGTAAGGAGTGGCTGTTTTGAAGCTTTCTATTTCTAAGTTGTTATTCACTCCATGTTACCCTCAACCTTTCCTAAAGCTTTGTTTGACAGTGTGGTTTACTGTTAGCAGGGCTGGGTAGGATCAACGATTATGCCTGATAGGGACAAGGGACAGGGCAACCCCACTGGCACGAACTGTCCCAGAGCAGCTGTCGGAGGAGGAAAGAGGCCTGTGGGAGAGGAAGAGCACTGGGGCCTGCCTTTCTCTGCTTACACTAGTAGAGACTTGGGTCAGGCGAGTTGGTGTTTCTGGAGTGATTAACCCAGGAGTGTGGAGAGCTTGGGACTCTGGGTTAAACATAAAGGAACGTGGTGGAGTCCTTGCTCTCAAGGCATTCAGATCTAAAATAGAGGAACCAGTCTGCACACAGATGCATAAAGCACCATGCTGAGCTCCTGGAGGAAGAGGAAGTTGCTCCTGGGGAAGGCTTCCTGGAGGAGGCAGTCTAGAGGCCTCAAGGAACAAGGCATCTGGAGGCCAGGCTGCATGCAGGTGGTCGTGACAGGTGGCACCTAGGGCGTGTGGGAACAGCAGCAGCGGGAGACACGGGTGAGCATGTCAGTGCCAGGCCACTGGTTCTCGGATTGCCCAGGTTCTGTTTCTCCTTCTCTCTCTGTTTCTCGCTTCACAGCTTCCAGCGGTGCTTCCACAGAGGATTGGCACAAGGAGCAAAACTGGAGTCCCTGGGCTCAGCGCCAAATATGCAGCCCCAAAAAGCTGCTGAGTGGTGCCAGCGGCCCACCTTGGCTCAGGAAGGTCTCCCAACCGTGTGGGGCCACGTGTGTGTCCAGCTCGCCTGCCACCTGCAGTGGCCACGTGGACTCCGCGCCCCCCAGGCTGGAGCCTTTTCAGGCTGCACTGGGTTTGTCCTGGCAGAGCTGTCCCACAGGCTGCCCTTAGAGCCTCTGAGCCGGCCTGACCAAGTCACCAAGCCCGGCTGGAAGCCGCTCCCGGTGCGGTCGGCCGGGCCCACCCTGTTGCTCCATGCTGCGGCAGCTTCCTCCCTGCTCCTCCTCTAATCGCTCAATGATTTCCAGAGGCAATAATAACTCAGGTTTTTACTGCTTTCTTGAAAGCCTGAGCCTTCCCTTCCCGATGGGCGAGGCTATGCCGTATCGGGGGCGTGTTTGAAAGGAAAAGGTCGGTGAAATACGGCCTTTCCAGTGTCCTCATATTTTCACAGAGAATAGAAATGGACGTTTTTAAAGTTGGCCATTCATTTCACGCTGTGAAGGGGAGTCACAAGTCCTTAATTTTTGTAAAAACTCTGTTAGAATTTAGTGTTTTCAGTTTAGACAGGTCAACTCATCCTTTTTTTTTTTTTTTTTGACTTAATTTTTCCTTTTATAAAATAGAGAGTATTGGAGTTCCCAACCTCTTTCCCTAAATGGATGTTAAAATCCAAATGTTTGGTCAACTTCACCCCTCCTCACCCCAATTGCCTGTTTCTTGACATACATGTTTCAGGCAATGATGTTACGACTCCCCTGTCACCAGCCTGAGGCTGTGTTTGATGCTTTCCCATCTCCTGTCATCTGCATTCCATCATCCCCACGTCCCAACCACTCGTTCCCGGCACCGCCTCTCGTGCCCCCATGCCCTCCCGGGCGCAGCTAGCCTCCGTTCCAGCATCCTCCTGGGCCATCGAATTTGCTTCCCGATCAGTCACGGCCTCAGCATGCGTCTCCTCCAGCCACCTATGTACTGCTGCCAGCTCAATTTCCTGAATGTCCTTCTCCACAGATGGTCCTCTATACCAGTGGTTCCCCCCCAGCACAGTTCTGCCTCCGGGGATGTGGTCGTGTCAGGAGACGTTTGTGGGTGTCACACGGGCGTGCGTGCTGCTCCTGGCACGTAGAGGGTAAGAGGTCAGGGATGCCGCTGGACATCCTGGAATGCGCGTTGTACACAGCCCCTTCCACAAAGAAAGAGCTGTCCCGGAATATCAATAGCACCACGGCTGAAAGCCCTGCTCCATGTCAAACATCTTCATAGAACTTCCTAGAAGTTCTAGGCTTCCTAGAACTTATGGAAAAAAAAAAAAAAACTTACCTGGAATCAAGGCCCAGCACAATCAGCCTTCCAACCTCTCTCCAACTTTACCTTCCTTTAGCTCCCAACATCCATGTCCCGCAAGACAAATACTCAGGTTGAGACTCCCCAGCTCCCCACTCTCACCCCTACCCTCAGCTTACAGAGAATATGCAATGCTTTTTGTCTGTCTCTGCCACGTGGGCAAACTATGCATTCCCTTGGATTGCTGGTTGCCTTTCCACCTGTAATGACGCTATGAACAGCCTCCTTGGGATCAGAAACACTCTCACTACCCCAGAGACTCAGTGACTGCTGAGGAAGAAATTCCTAGAAAGAGGAATTGGGCCAGGTGCAGTGGCTCATGGCTATAATCCCAGCACTTCGGGAGGCCAAGGTGGGTGGATGGCTTGAGGTCAGGAGTTCAAGACCAGCCTGGCCAACACGGTGAAACTGCATCTCTACTAAAAATACAAAAATTAGCTGGGCATGGTGGTGGGTGCCTGTAGTCCCAGCTACTCTGGAAGCTGAGGCAGGAGAATTGCTTGAACCGGGGAGGCAAAGGTTGCAGTAACCCAAGATCACACCATTATACTCCAGCTGGGGCAACAGAGTGAGACTCTGTCTCAAAAAGAAAAAGAAAAAAAAAAGGAATGAGCCCTCTGGAAGAACATGCTATTTGAGTCCAAGTGCTCAAAAGAGCTCTTGAGCTCCTAGCAGCACTTGGTATACATCAACAATGGGACCACCCAGCTCTGCAGATCCCAGACACACTTTGGGACACATCACAGTGTTCCTGTATTTCTCATCCAAAACCACCCTGGGGCCTGTGCAGAGCCCCGGGTCTGAGTGTAGGTTCCTGGCACTCTGGGCAGATGGGCACTTGAGATAGAGCCCTGTCGGGGCTGGGAGCCCACCAGTCAGATGTCCGTACATTGCTTGGCATGCTTCCTTGCTGCACTTCACAGAATGACAGACTGCAGAGATTATTCAAGTCCAACCCTGTTTTACATACCAGGAATTTCTTTGAACTGGAGAGTAGTGGGGTCATTCAACCCAATATCCTGCCCTCTGACACCGTCGTCATCATTGTTACCATCACCACTACCATCGTCGTTGTCTTACAAAAATCATTAATACCATCTTTCATGGTGCACAATAGAATTAGGAATGATACAACTAAACAACCCTTGTTTCCTTGGAGCTTATAATCTAGGGCACACATGGATACTTAGGACTTCCAGAAGGCAGAAAAAGCTTAGTATATGACTAAAATAAGCCTCGGACAAGGCATTTATGTGTATAGTCAATCAACAAGAATTTATTCATAGCCTCTTCATTACAAGTGGAAAGGCAGCTGGCAATCCAAGGGAATGCATGGCTTGCTCAGGTGGCAAAGACAGACAAATAGCATTGCACATTCTCTGTGAGCTGAGGGTGGGGGTGAGAGTGGGGGCCTGGGGAGTCTTCGAGAACCCACGGGTCTCAATCTGAGTATTTGTCTTGCAGGACATGGATGTTGGGAGCTAAAGGAAGGTAAAGCTGGAGAGAGGTTGGAAGGCTGATTGTGCTGGGCCTTGATTCCAGGGTAGTTTTTTTTTTTTTTTTTTTTTAAATTCTTAGAAGTTCTTGTTGAGAATACAGGGTCATGTTGGAGCATAAAAAGAGAAATAAGATGAAAATAAAGAATACCACTGATTTTTTAAAATAAATACCAAAATGTGTCATCAGATTGACTGCTACCTTTCAAAATAGTCACCTTAAAATGGATTCCAACATTACTGATATTTTTTTAAATGCTTTCAGGTTGCCTGCTTTAGGACTTTCTTTAAGGCAAATTTTTAATAATCTGTATGATTTTAAACCTGCGGTAAAATTAGCATCATCTAACTTAATCACTTATGTTAGGCACCTCAGATCTCCAGATAACTTAGCGGTTCTCCAAAATCAAAGCCATTCCTAAAGGAAGATTTGTCACTGGATGATTTTGGAGTATTTTTGGATGCAAGTGATGGAAAATTTCACCTATAGCGGCTTAAAAAAATACAGGTTTTTTTTTTTTTTAATTTAAATAACAAGTCTGGAGATAGGTAGTTGCTGGTATTTATGCCACATTCACTCCCTAAGTGAACTGGAATCTCTGTGATTATTTCAGCCCTTTTCTCATGTTGGCAAGAAGGTTGGTCTGTGCCCCAGGCATCAAATCTATGTTCAAGGAAGGAAGAAGGAGGGATGTAAGAAGCTACAAATAGCCACTTTCAGCAGGAACATAATGATTTTCCCAGAATATCCCTCACAATAATCCTACATATATTTCACTGGTCAGAACTATACCCCATGGCATTTATAGCCTCTTTAATAGACATTGTCAAGAAAGAAAAGATTAGGGAGCAGTACTGGGTAGCAATTTACAGTGTTACAGTGCCAGAGCGCTTCTGAAAATAGGTGAGACCTTGCCAGAAGCTCCCCTATGAGGTCTTATGGTAATTTAAAATGTAGGATTTGGATCTGTACTTTGTTTTAGAAGTTGGTTTGCCTAAAGACTGCTGGTAAATCAGAATGAAATACATATACACAGATACATACAGCATTGCAGATGTTCTATTAATAATATGTCAAGGGTTCTTTTCATCAGGCTGTGGGGACATGAGTCACTCTTGTTCTCTAAAGAAGACTGGACTTGCTTGCTAGGCAAACCGAATGTCTGTAGGCAATGCTAGGGACAGAAGAGAGGCGAGAAGGACAGCAGGGCTGTCTGCCTGTCCCTTTACTGGATTTTCTCTGTGTCATTGTTTCTTGGTTTACATTATAAAAATAATACAACACAGACTTCTAGGCTTTGTGACCAACAGCATATAGCAGAAGTAATGATAAATCACTTCTGGTATTGGATCCTTAAAGTGTGCAGCCACCAACTAGGGTGCTCCCCACCACCCCACTCTTCCTCCTATCTCACTCCAGGGAAAACCACACGTGAGCAGCCCTGGAGAGATCTGCCTGCCACCAAAGCCACCAGCCAGCAGCAATAACCTAAGACTTGTGACAGCAACGTGAGTGAGCTTGGAAGCCTACTCTTCAACCTCAGCTGAGTCTTGTGATGACTGATGACGGCAGGCCTGGTCACCAGCTTGACTGCAGCCTCCTGAGAAGCCATAAGCCAAAGCTATCCAGTCAAGCCCTTCACAGACCTGCCACACTTAGACATTATTATGAGAGATAATAAATGTTTCTCGTTTTAAGAGGCTGAGTTATGAGGGCCATTTGTTACGCAGCAATAAATAACTAAAATACAACTCTAAAGAAGAAAAATCATGTAATTATCTTGGTAGAGACAGAAAAGCATGTGATGATATTTAGCACATACTTATATACTTTTAAAAAAGCCTCCCAGTCAGCTAGAAAACAATGTCTTTATCTATGAGAGCCTCCTCACCACAGAAAACTAAGAAGTTATATACTTAGCAGTGAAATGTGAAAACCTTTCCCTTTCAAATTAGAAACGACACAAGGATGCTTGCTATTGCCATTTGAATTCAACATTTTATCAGAGGACCTATTCAGTGAAGTAAGGAAAGAAAAAGAAAGAAAAGAGGGATTGAATGGAAAGAATTAAGCTGTCATTTTTTGCAGACGCTATGCTTGTATTCACAGCAAATCCAAGAGTCTATACAAATAAACTATTAGAATGAGTATTTAGCAAGGTCTGGATAAAATGTTAGTAAGAATCATTGTATTCCTATATGCAAGTAACAAGAAGTAGAAAAAGAAACTTAAAATTAATAGCATCTATAATAGCATTTAAAAATCAAATACCTGGCAATAAATCTAACAAAAGATTTGCAAGACCTTTCCACACAACGAATTGTAAAACATTATTGAAAGAATTTAAAGAAGACATACATACATATGTGGGTCATGTTTATGTATTAGAAGGTAGATGTTAGTTTCTCACAGATAGATCTATAAATTCAACACATGCCAGTTAAGATTCCAGCCGGAATTTTTGAGAGACTTGATAAATCGGAGATAAAATGTACCTGTAAATGCAAATGGCTGGTAATGAGCAAGACAATTTTGGAGAAAGAGCAAGTAGGAGAACTTAACGACCCAAAATAAAGACTTCTTATAAAACTGCAGTAATTAAGATGACTCATGGTGAAGGGATAGACACGCGGACAATGGGACAGAAGAGAGAAACTAGAAAGAGACTCACATAATGAACACTTGATTATAACAAAGAAAGGACAGCCTTTCAACAAATTATACCAGGTCAACTGGTCACTCATATGGAAATAGATAAAATTGACCCCTTTCTCAATTCACAACTTAATTCCAGGGGGTTTTCAATGTCCATGTGAATGATAAAATAATAAATCTAGAATAGCACTGTCCAATAGAAACATAACACAAGCACAGATTTGAACCACATGTCATTTTAAGTACTTTCATTGTCACATTTTAAGAAGTAATAAGAAACAGACTAAATTTTAATTACATTTTGTATTTACCTTAATATATGCAAAATATTATCATTTCAACATGTAACCAGTGTAAGCATTACTGAGATATTTTACTTACATTGTCTTTGAATTCTAGTGTATATTTTACAGTTACAATCCATCTCAATTTGTGCATTTATTTCAATAGCCTTTGAGGGTACAAGTGGTTTTTGGTTACATGGGTGAATTATATAGTGGCGAATTCTGAGATTTTAGTGCAGCCCTCACTTGAGTACTGTACATTGTACCTAATGTACAGTTTTTTATCCCTGGCCCCCTCTCACCCTCCCACTTCTGAGTCTCTAAAGTCCATTATAACACTCTGTATGCTTTTGTATACTCATAGCTTAGTTACCACTTATAAGTGAGAAGATACAGTTTTTGGTTTTTCACTCTTGTGTTACTTCACTTAGAATACTGGTCTCCAGCTCCATCCAAGGTGCTGCAAAAGACATTACTTCATTCCCTTTAATGGCTGAGTAGTATTCCATGATGTGTATACACCACATTTTCTTTATCTATTCATGAGTTGATGGGCACTTAGGTTGGCTTCACATGTTTGCAATTGTGAATTGTGCTGCTATAAACATATGTGTGCAAGTGTCTTTTTCATATGATTTCTTTTCCTTTGGGTGGATATCCAGTAGTAAGATTGCTGGATAGAATAGTAGCTCTATTTTTAGCTCTTTAAGGGAACTCCATACTGTTTTCCATAGAGGTTGTACTAATTTATGTTCCCACCAGCAGTGTATACACATTCCCTTTTCCTCACATCCACACCAATATCTATTATTTTTTGACCTTTAATAATGGCCATTCTTGCAGGAGAAAGGTGGTATCTCATTGTGATTTTAATTTGCATTTCCCTAGTGATTAGTGATGTTGAGCATTTTTTTCATGTTTTTTGGCCATTTGTAGATCTTCTTTCAAGAAATGTCTATTCATTTCCTTTGCCCAGTTTTTAATAGGATTATTTGTTTGTTTGTTTGTTTTGGTGATTTGTGTTAGTTCCTTAAAGATTTTGGATACTAGTCCTTTGTTGGATGTGTAGTTTGCAAATATTTTGTCCCATTCTGTGGGTTGTCTTTTTACTCTGTTGATTATTTCTTTAGCTGTGCAGAAGCTTTTTAGTTTAATTAGGTCCCACTTGTTTATTTTTGTTTTCATCATGTTCGTTTTTGGAGTCTTAGTCATGAATTATTTGCCTAAGCCTATGTTTAGAAGAATTTCTCCAACACAACCCATCTCAATTTGGACCTGGCATATTTCAAGTGGTCAACAGACACATGTGGCTAGTGGCCACTGTAATATTGTCGTTCTAGAATACAATTAGGATAATATCTTCATAACATTTGAGTAGGCAGAGGCTTCTTAAACAGGACACACATACAGAGTTTAAATGTTAGTGGATCTAGATTAAAACTAAAAGGAAGGCTGGCTTATCAATTTGTATGGCTTAAACAACAAACATTTATATCTCACAGTTATGGAAGGTGGGAAGTCTAAGATCAAGGTGCCAGCAAATGTCATGTCTGGTGAGGTCTCTCATACTGTCTTGCAGGTGATATCTTCTTGCTGTGTCCTCATATGATGAAGAGAGAAGAAGGGAGGAAGGGGGGAAGAGAGGAAGGGAAGGAGGGAAAGAGGTATTTTGTCTCTTCTTACAAGAGTATTAATCCCATTATGGGGATTCAATAGTAATCTCTTCTAAACCTAGCTACCTCTCAAAGGCTCCATCTCCAAATACTATCACTTTGGGAGTTAAGGTTCTAACATATAAATTTAGGGGGCGGGAGGTGCTATGGTTTAAATGTGCCCCCCAGATTTCATGTGTTGGAAACTTAATCTTCAAATTCATATGTTGATTGGGGGTGGAGCCTTTGGGAAGTAATTGGGATTAGATGAGATCCTCAGAGTGGGGGCCCCATGATGGAACTGGAAGACTTATCAGGAGAGAAAGAGAGGACCTGAGTTGATACTCCTGCTCCCGCTCTCTTTTTCTTGTGATATTGTCTGCCATGTAACGACACAGCAAGAAGACACTCACCAGACGCTTGTGCTATGCTCTTGGACTGCTCAGTCTCCAAAACCACAAGCCAGACAAACTTCTGTTCTTGATAAATTACATAGTCTATAGTATTGTTTTCTTTTGGTTTTGAGACAGGGGCTCACTCTGTTGCCCAGACTGGAATGCAGTGGCACAATCATAACTCACTGCAGCCTCAGTCTCCTGGGCTCAAGCAATCTTCTGACTTCAGCCTCCCAGGTAGCTACTACACATGTACACCACCATCCCTGGCTAATTTTTAATTTTTTGTTCAGAGACAGAGTTTTGCTTTGCCCTGGCTAGTCTCAAGCTCCTGGTCTCAAGTGATCTGCCTACCTTGGCCTCACAAAGTACCGGGATTAGAGGCATGAGTCGAGTCACTGCACCTGACCTAGTCTGAGGCATTCTGTTATAGAAACAGAAGATGGACTAACAATTAAGTGAATATAAACATTCAGTCCATAGCAAGGATCTGCAGAATTGGAAGCATGTGAGTGAGAAATGAGTGCTATACCTACTATACCTTGCTTTCAATTTCAGTAATTGAGATCTTAGGTGAAATACCAAGTTAAGCAAGAAAATTTACTAGAATGTCTATAGCATTGTTTGTTATCCATAATAGTAAAAACTAAAAATAATTCAGTGTCCGTTGACAATATAGTTGATGAATTAATTGTTGTGCATCCATGCAGTAAGAATGAACAGTCAACTACAAGGACAGCATAGATAAATTTCTCAAGCATTATGTTGAGCAAGAGGAGCTAGACACCAAAGAATATATTATGTATGATTCTTTTTATACGAAGTTCAAAACAGAGCCAGAACAATCCTATTGTGTAAGAGGAAGGGGGCAGTGACTATCTCCAGAGAGCAGGGAGGGAACAGTGATTGGAAAGGGGTGTGAGGGGAGTCAGGGGGTACTAGTAGAGTCTGTTTCTTGTTGTGACCAGTGGTGGCATGGGTGTGTGTAATTTATGATCATCAATTGAGCCATATATTTATGATTTGTACATTTTTCTAAATGTTTATTTAAAATAACTCATATTTAGATTTCTCCTCTGAGAATCTCCTTAAAAGTATAACCTAATTTAGCTAAAGTCAGGAACTGGCAGTCTTCCTCTGAGTAATCAGAGGGAACTCTAGCATTTGGCATTTGTTAAACCACAGTAATGCCCATTTGTGACTGCTGTAGGTCCTGCAGCCTTACAGTAAGTCTGTCCGTCGATAGGTTTTATTAAACACCATCCTATACCCCATTCTCATGGCCTTCAGGTCCAGTCAGCAGTTAGACAGCAACCTGGTCAAACAGCAGTGTGTAGAGCTTTCAGCTGCTAAAGCCAGGGAAGACATTGTAAGCCTGTCCCAGATACTCCTTCAGGGATCTTTCTCATCATGAACCTCTACCCTGAAATAAACTCTAGGGTAATGGGGTCCATTCCCCCTCCAGGAAGGGGAATGAAGCAAAATACCCTAAGGAGAGGCAGAGGCTAGAGAGGAAATCTTACAGGGTTCTACAGGGGAAAGACAAGTTACTTGTAAGAAAAGAGATTCAGATTGACATCAGATTTCTTACCTTACCTAGAGACTAGAATATGGTAATTTAACAACTATAGACTGTGAAGAGAAAAACCCTGTGGCCCAACAATGCTTTTGTCAGCCAAGATATTGTTCTCTGATTAATACAGAAGAAATATCCTTGAGAATTTGGAGTATAATCACCCATACACATAGCAATGCCATATCGTACACACTCCAATGGCCAAACCCACATTTACCCTATATGACCAGAAACATTTGAGAGTCCACTAACCACATAAAACCATAATCAAAACAAACACCTCAATTTTTGGAATAGAAAAACAAAAGTAAACAAGATTTGCCAAGGCTTATGGCTTTTCTCACTGGTCATGATGGAAATCTTTAAAAAAGACTTTAATATGAAGTAAGAACTTAATGTATGTATGACAAAGTTAGTATGTCAAGGATCATGTTTATTTTTTTTTTAAAAAAAGAATATTCTCAAGCTGTTAACATGAGTTGTCACTGGAAGATTGGGTGGGAAAAATAGGTCACACAGTCGAAGTGGGCAAAAAAGATGAAGATGAAGGGAGGTGTGAGAAAAAGCAAATATGACAGTAATAGTAATAGCTAACACTTATATAGCCCGTACTAGGTCTCAGACACTGTCTATATATGTATATTCCGAAGATACCAAAATTTGAGAATGTTCAAGTCTCTTATATAAAATGATGAAGTGTTTGCATATAATCCACACACATCCTTCGGTACACTTTAGACAATCTCTAGATTACTTATAAGAGCTAAAACAATGCCTACATGTCACTTCATGTGACTTCAACATGGTATTCTGCATGTGGCAAATTCAAGATTTGTTTTTCTTCAAATATTTTCATTTTGAGGTTGGTTGAATTCACAGATTTGGAACCCACAGATACAGAGGGTTGACTGGATTCTCTCTACATGTACCCTGTATATTATGTACATATATATGCACACACACACACGTATTTTGTGTATATACACATAGTATGCGACTCTCCTTCTCTCTGTAAGCATATATAAAAATTAATCTAATTCTTTTTTTTTTTTTTGAGACAGAGTCTCGCTTTGTCACTCAAGCTGGAGTGCAATGGCACGATCTCGGCTCACTGCAACCTCCACCTTCCGGGTTCAAGCAATTCTTCTGCCTCAGCCTCCTGAGTAGCTGGGAGTACAGGTGCCCGCCACCATGCCCAGTTAATTTTTGTATTTTTAGTAGAGACGAGGTTTCGCCATATTGGTCAGGCTGGTCTCAGACTCCTGACCTCAGGTGATCTGCCCGCCTTGGCCTCCCAAAGTGCTGAGATTACAGGCGTGAGCCACTGTGCCCAGCCTTATCTAATTCTTATAGCAAACAAATAAGATAGCTACTAGTACTTACCCCATTTTGCCAGATGCCATAACAGGAGAACAGAGAGCCAAGTTGCCTGGGTTTGCACAGTTAATGAGTGGTAGAGTCAGGATTCCAAACTAGGCTAATTCCAGAGTCTGTGCTCTTCACTTCTGTAACACACTGCCTCCTAAAGAAGCAGGGGTTTGGGGGAGGGTTTGCCTGAGACAGAAAGTATGATAAGGTCCCCTTCACCAGGGCCTGACCCTGACAGTGAATGCCTTTTTAAATTTTGCGCCTAGCCACCTTGTTTGCCCACCCCAGTCTCAGCTCTGCCATTTACATAAACATCTATATATATATGTGTGTAAAAGGAATTACCAAGAAGACAGAATTAGATCTGTATCCATGCACCTGTAGAAATATACATGATATTGATAAATGAAAAGGGCAAGTTATAGAATCATAATTCTATATTTCAGTCAGAACAGATACAAGAAACAAAATGTTAAATCAGGAGCTTTGTCACATACTTTCAAATGATAGATATCAGAGGTTAGATGACAAGTTCACAAGAAAGATATTTTTAAAAGTTACGGAACTCATAGAAGGGGAAGATTTGTTATTTCTTCGGAGAAGGCTGCTGTGTCTGTGAGTCCCACTTGCCCATTTCAAGGGGAGGACATTGAAAGCATCACTTTGTTGTCATCACTCCTAAAGAAAGTCAGCTTCAACAGCCCTCAGGGAGCCTGAATATCTGCCCACGGAGGTAGAGAGACACCTTGGACCGACCCAACAGACACCTGAGCAGGTTGACTGCATGGGACAGGGCCAGGGGACATCGTTCTCATCATATATGATGCAAGTAGTGCCTCTCTACTTGAGACCTTGGCCATCAGCCTGAAGGGAACATAGGAGAGAAAAAGAGACAGAGAGAGGAGAGAGATACTGAGTTGGGCAGTAACTGCATCCCCTAGGACAAAGACAAGGGTACTTCAAGAAAGCCAGGGATTTCTTGGGTTTGAAGTCTGCAAGGGAAATATCAGCCTGGATTTTTAAAAACCGGAATCCCGTCCAAGATTGTATTTCTGAACTGAGTGGCTCTTGTTGCAAACAATCTGTGTGATGGATGGCTAGCAAACCTACCCAAGGGGAAACTGGGAACAGCCAGCCCAGGGAAGAGACCATGGGAGTCACAGTCCAAGGCAGCAGGGAGGCCTCTGATGAACTACAGACATGCACGAGAAAGAAGAAGCCACTTTAAACATGCACCAGAGCAAGGCAACACATAGCTATCTCACAACAGCACCAGCCAAGTAAGAAGTGTGCCCTCCTGACTCCTACCCTAGAAGGGTCATAGCAGCAGCAGAAGTAGAGGGAGGAGTGGAGAAGGAATGAGAAGAGGTGCCAGCGCACCCCTCCTCCCGAGGACAGACATCCCACCCACAGGCTGGAGGGAAGGCGGGGGTGGTAAACGGAATGAGTAGAAATCTGAGTGTTGAATGAAAATGTATTAAATAGGATATTCTAATTTGTGAATAGAGACTGAATTTTGCTATGAAAAATGACTAAGACTTTCTATTTCTAATGTGAGACAAGCACAGTCCTGCGGCCTGCTGGAGTCTCCATCCAGACAGCGGTAGGGAACAAAATTCCCTCACTAAATGCATTGGAAAGGGACAGTGGGATACTAATATGAATATGCTTGGATCATATCCCACAGGTCATGCTTGCACAGCATATCAGTTGCACAAGCAGAACCCTGCACGGTCCATCTCCCTAAAGATGACCTATGTACATGTGTTGCATGAACAAGGAGAGAGGTGGGCAGATATAGGACAAGCTGGTAAAATCGGTTACCTTGGTGGGTGGTGGGGCAGGAGTGCTTGAGAGCTGGGTGCTGGGTGTGGGTGGAGAGCTCCAAGCAGAGAGCAAAAGGAGGGTGAGCTCTTCAGAAGACACACTGAAACCACGTCACAGTTTTGCCCAGGTTCCTCTCAGTATTTCTGGAACTGCTGATGGCCCTAAAGGCTTGCAGGGGAGCCAAGAGTCCTGACATTTGCCCACGAGCTCCCCAGTCTCTGTTGTCAGCCTCTGCCCAATACAAAGACTGCTGGATACACAGGGCCTCAGTCCTTGTTGGGTAGACTGAGATGGTACTGGGTCATGGCTATCTTGGACACCCAGCCTTCTTGCCTGTGATCCTCATCTGGGTGGACCAAGAAAGTCTCCAAAAGTCCTCTTATGCCCTTCAGCACCTTGATTGCTAACATAGACAGCACTTTCCATATTTTATTAAAATATTGTGCTTTTATGTCTGTTTCTTAGAAACAGAAAGCAAGTCCCTTAAGGTAAGGACCAATTCATATGCATCTTTGCATATTCAGTAGTTAGCTTGCAGGTACTAATAAATGTTTTTTGTACTAGACTATACCCATACAGGTTCCTTGTTGAAAGATTCTTAACTAACTTAGTAACAGACAACAGTGAGGATCACTGTTTGCAGCTGAACTATCTAGAACAAGTAACAAGAACGTAGTGCTCTATTCTTCTATGAAGTCAGAATATCCCAGGCCATGTGAGTATTTGCCTAGTGCCTGTGCTGTTTATTTTGGGTTGTCTTACCTTTCCACTGGAATATAAGTCTGAGAACATTGCCTGGTTTGTCTATCTCTATCCCCGGTACCCAGAATAGTGTATAATGGAGTTGAATGAATGAAGAAATGAAATGCTCCGTTTTTCCAGTGAATGGTTTGTTCATTGCTAACCCTTATTACCAGGGTCTGTGTAAGGTGTTGGGGATTTGGGGAGAGACAAGATGTAATCCAATCTATAGCCTCAAAAATCTCACTTTCTGGGGTAGGAGAAAAGATTGAGACAGACAGGTAAACAAATAATTATGGAACTGTGTAATGTCTTCTGACAGTAGAGGCTTTAAGAAAGAGGGATGTAAGCATCTTTTTCTCCAGGGTGGCAGGGTGCACAGGGTAGGAGAGGTCTCAGGTAGGCTGCAGCATAGTGGCCAACTGATAAGTCTGCCTCATTTCCTCCAATTCTATGCCCAGGGCCATGCAGACTTGACGGCCAGCCCTAGACAGAGTGGGCAGCTCTGTGCTGTGATTTGAGGCTGCTACCGGAATCCAAAGCATCTCACTTCTGGACTGCCACACAGCCACAGATTCCTGTCCTCCTTGCTCATTTTTGTGGTCAAGACAAGAGAACCCCGTTGTCATTCCCCCTGAGAAGGCAAATAGAACAGAGTCAAATTGTACGGAACTGGAAGCCCAAATCAATCAACTTGTTGGCAGTTTCTGAGAAAAGTGCTAGAATTCCCAAACCCATAGCCGTGCTATTCTCCTTATTCTTCTTTAGTCAAACAATAAAGGAATATATATTTGTTTGTATATCTAATACATATATTTTAATCTTCATGCTTGGTTGTTTGGCTAATATATGTTGAAATGATTTTCCTGCAACTTTTCAAATCATTGCTTTACTGTCTTGTAGCTCCTGGTGTTATCACTGAGATTTCCAAAGTCCAGTGTTTTGAGTGGCCAAGTTGTCTCCACCCTCCTGGAAATATATAAGACCTTCTGTCTCCACTGTTTTGAAATGTGACACAAATACCCCTTGGTGAGTGTTCACTTTCATTCATTTTGCTGGGTACTTGGTGGGCCTTTTGAATCCAAAATTTATATTTCCATCTCTCTTTTTCTCTGTCTTCCATAATATTTCCACAAGTAGATCTTCCAGTTTTTTTATTGGATTTTTAATTTCTGCTAGCATTTATGTATGTTTGCTGGCTTAATTTTCAAGAGCTTTTTATTTCCTGAGTATTCTTTTTTTTCTTTCCTTTTTTTTGAGAATCTTGTTCTTGCTTTAGTCTCAATATATTCTCTACTCTCTCTCAGGATACTAAAGATAATCTTTTGAAGGTTTTCCCCACCTTGCAGTCTGTCCCTTTCAAGTTATATTGTGTTTGTTTCCTTGGTTGCACACTGATTTGTGTCTTGTGATACAAGTTTTCCCGCATCTGGTACTTCTTGGCTATGTGCTTGCATTTAAGAATGAGGACTACAAGTCTGATCGGAAACTTTGGGCATGTAGAGGGTGCACCCTCAGTGGGTTCACCCCTTCCTTTCAGGGTGTTCCGGCAGAGTCATTTCATTAGGAAAGACACTTCCTTGGGGAAAAAAACCTTCAGTGTTCTGCTAGCATTGAAGAGGGCAGGTATGTGACTGAACAAAAGGTTGCAAAATGTCTGTAGGACTTTAATTGCTTCTTAATCGGTGCTTAACCGATTAATATATAACCTTATAGTAGCATCTTATGTTAACCTCACTACCAAGAGTGCTTGGAATCTTCATTTCTCAAACTTTTGGGGAACTCTTCAATCTACGTTGGGTTATTTTCTCAAGTTTTCTCATTATTGGTTTAAGAATTAGCCTTTTCTAGATCAGGAAACCATTTACCCATCATTCTTCTGGCTTCCAAAATTTTGTTGCCATTGCCTTCTCTACAGTACTCCCTTTCCTTTAAGAGAATTGTGCTTATTTATAATTCCAGACTCTTATTTTCCAACTTTAACTGACAGAAAAATGACCCCCTAAAGATGTGCATGTCCCAGTCCCTAGAACCTGTGAATGTGTAAGTTATATTGCGAAGGGAACTATGGTTGCAGATTGAATTGTTTGCTAATCAGCGCCCCTTAAAATAGGGAGATTATCCTGGGTTGTCCAAGTGGCCCCAATGTAATTGCAAGGGTCCCAAAAAGTGGAAGAGAGAGGCGGAAGAGGGGGCCAGTGTGGTGCAATATGAGAAGGAGTCAACCTGCTATCACTGGCTTTGAAGATGGAGGAAGGGAGTCCATGAAGGATGGGAGCAGACTCTAGATGCTGGAAAATGCAAGAAAAGGGATTCTACTCAGAGCCTCCAGAAGCAAATGCAGCCCAGCTGACACCTTTAGGTTGATCCAGTAAGACCCATGTTGAACTTCTAATCCACAGAACTGTAAGAATAAATTTGGGTTGTTAGTGTTTGCACCACTGTTTATGGTAATTTGTTACAGCAGCAATAGCAAACTAATACACAAACCATGAAAAATTAATTTACCCTCCATCGGTAAATAGCTAGAAACTGAACATAATATATGAAATGATGGTTTTTAGATGTTGGCAATGGCAGCACAGGGCTGTGATCCTCAAAATATGATATGCAAACAAAGTGAGCCCTGTGAGTGTCCCCACTTTTTATCTGGAGACAATTAATAGACTTCAGTGCACAGAAGGAAACTCAGCAGAGCCCAGTAGTTTCACAAAGGTCAAGAATCAGAGATCTGAGTTTAGGAAGGCCAAGGAGGCTAGAATTTCTGGGACAGAGTGCTAGAGAGTTCAGGAGCTACACAGAAAAAGAGTCTAGGACTCAGCATGGGGATCCCCTTTAGTCTTTTTAAGAATATCAATCTGCACTTAAATAGGATTAAATCCCATTACACCCTGCAAAATTAACTTTTGGAGAAAAACAATTTCTGGGAAGCTGCAACTGAATAATTCCTAGATCTCGTACAGAATCACACAGGCAAATCATCATTAAGTTCCCATAAGGCGGGAGACCTAAGAAGACACAAGACCCTGAAAATAGAATCCTTTATAGTGTGACTAAACTAGCCCTGGAATAAAAAAATTCTCTAGACCTAAAAAAAAAAAAAAAAAAAAAAACTAAAAATAAGACTCAAAATGATCAAATACTTTCTTACCTACAGGATAGAACTAAGTCCAAAACCTTGAAAAGAATATTATACACAACAACATAAAATTCAGAGGCATAACATTCAATAACAACAATTAGACATGTGAAGAAGCAGGAATGTGCAATCCAAGACCTGGGGAGAAAAATCAGTCAATAGAAATATATCCAGAAATAAAAGAGAGGGTGGAAATAACAAGACTAAACTTTGTTATTTATATGTTATACATACATAAAAGAAGGTTAAAAAAATGAACATTTTGAATACAGAAATTGAGGATGTTAAAAAGTAAAAACCAGATTGAATTTTTAGAGTTGAAAACTAGAGCATCTGGAATGAAAAATTCACTGACAAAATTAATGGAAGACTAGATACTGTAGAAGAAAAGATTAGTGGACTTGAAGTAATAACAATAGAAAAATCACCCAATGAAACATGCAGAGGAAAAAAAAATGAAAGCAACGAACAATGCATCAGTAACACAGGAAAATTAGTATAACATACAAGTAATTCAAGTCCCATTCAGAGAGAAGTAGGAAGGAACGGGAGAAAATGCCAAAAAATTTTTCAAATTGATGAGTTATAAAACCACAAATCCAAGAAGAGCAAGAAAACTCAAGCAAGATAAACACAAAGAAAACCACACAGAAACACACCCTAATCAAATGACTGAAAACTTGCAATAAAAAGAAAATGCTAAAACCAACGAGAGAAAAAAAGACATATTATGTACTAAGCAATAAAGGTAAGAATGATTGCAGACATTTCTGTCAAAAATTATGCAAGTCAGAAGACAATGAGAAAACATCTTTTAGAGTGATTAAAGAAAATATTGTCAAATAGAATTCTCTTCTCAGCAAAAAAACTTGTAAAAGTGCCGGTGAAATAAAAACTTTTTCAGATGATAAAATCTGCACTATTTCTTTGCCAACAGACCCACTACAAGAAATGTAAAAAGGTCTGTTCAAATGTAAAAGTAAGTTCTTCAAGCTGAAAAAAAATTATGTCAATGAAAATTTAGATCAACACAAAAGAGAGGAGGAAGGATGCCTTAAAAAAGTGGCCTAAGAAAACATTGGAGGGCAGTAGATATGTTCATTACTTTGATTATGATAATGAATATAATCATTACTACGATTATGATGGTTTCATGGGTGAATACATATCAAAACTCATGTTAAATTTGGTTATCGATTGTGCCTCAATAAAGAATAGAAAACAAAAAGGCATCCCATAGACTTGAAGAAAATGTTAGCATATTTTCAACAGAGATATCTGAAAAAAGTATGAAAAGTATAGATAAGAAGAAGAAGAAGATGGCCAGGCACAGTGGCTCATGCCTGTAATACCGGCACTTTGGGAAGCCAAGGCGGGCAGATCACCTGTGGTCAGGAGTTCGAGACCAGACTGGCCAACATGGTGAAATCCCATCTCTGCTAAAAATACAAATACTACAGGCAGGTGTGGTGGCACATGCCTGTAGTCTTAGTCACTCAGGAGGCTAAGGTAGGAGAATCACTTGAACTCGAGAGGTGGAGTTTGCAGTGAGCCAAGATTGTGCCACTGCACTCCAGCCTGGGCAACAGAGTGAGACTCTGTCTCAAAACAAAACAAAGAATAAGAAGAAGACAAAAACAACCAGTTTAACAATTTCACAAAAGAGGATGTACAGGTGGCAAATAAGCACATGAAAAATATTCAACATCATCAATCATCAGAGAAATGATAATTAAAACCACAGTAAGATATCACTACACAACCACTAAAATGGCTGAAATTAAACAGACTAGACCTACCAAGTGTCAGTGATGATTTGAAGCAATTGGAATTCTGGTTCACTGCTGGTGATAACTGTTTGGGAAAGAATTGTGCTGTTTCTTTAAAAGTTATATATATGCTTACCATATGCCAGCAATTTCCCTTAAGAGATCGAAAACTTATATTCACATAATTACTTGCACGTAAATGTTTATAGTAGTCTTATTCATTAGAGCCAAAAATTGGAAACAATGTAAGTGTCCAGCAATGGGTAAATGGATTAAACAAATTGTGATCTATCCATAGTATGACACACTATTCAGCATTAAAAAAGAAGAAATTGTCAATATATGCAACAGCTTATGTGAATCTCAAAATAGTATACTAAGCAGAGGTTAGAGCCAAAAGACTTTATACTGTATAGTTCCTTTTATATGAAATTATTGAAGAAAGAAAAACTATAGTGACAGAACACAGATTAGTGGCTTCCTGGGAACAGAGATGTAAGTGGATTGCCTGTCAAGGGATGTCAGGGCATTTTCTGAGTAATGGAATGAAAACTCATCAAACTTTGTCTGTAAAATGGGTGCATTTGATTGAATTTAAATTATACCTTACCGAGGTAAACATTTTTTAAAATCTCTTTATTGTCTCTTTAGTCAGATTTATGGAGGGAATGAAATTATATGTGTGTTTTCAATCTCTTGACTAACAGGATTTTTGTAATTTTTGAAGCATCCCTACAGGGCTTGGTTGCATGTCAGGTACTTGAGAACTTACATAACCACTAATACTTTTATGCTACTTCATAATTTACAAGGAATTTCACACATACCTCATTTTATCTTAAAAATACCTCGAGAGATTTGGCAATGATTTATTGGCTATGACACCAAAACCAAAGGAAACAAAAGTAAAAATAGATAAATTGAAACTACATCAAGATTAAAAACTTCTGTACATCAAAGAACACAATCAACAGAGTAAAAAGACAATCACGGAATAGGAGAAAATATTTGCAAATTATATATCTGATAAGGGGTTAATATCCAGAATATACAAAATACTCCCACAATACAACAACAATAACAGAAAAATAATCCAACTAACAAACGAGCAAAGGACTTGAAATGACATGTCTCCAGATAGGTTACACAAATGGTTAATAAGCACACAAAAAGATGCTCAATATCATTAATAATTAGGAAAATGGAAATCAAAGCCATAAGGAGATATTATCTCATATCCATTAGAATAGCTACTATTTTTTTAAAAATTAGTGTTGGTAAGGATGTAGAGAAATTGGAACCCTTGTGTGTACTGTTGATGGGAATGTACATGGCACATCCTCTGTGGAAAACAGTGTGGAATTTCCTTTAAAAATTAAAAGTAGAATTGCCACATGATCCAGACATTCCACTTCTGGATATATATGCAAAATAATTGAAAGCAGGGACTCAAAGAGATATTTGCACATTCATGCTCATAGCAGCATTTTTCTCAATGACCCAAAGGCAAAAGCAACCCAAATGTACAAGGACAAATGAGTAGATAAACAAAAGGTGGATCATCCATACAATCAATTATCATCTAACTTTCAAAAGGAAAGAAGTTCTCTCACAGCCCCTACATGGATGAAAGTTCACTTATGCTGAGTGAAACAAGCCAGTCACAACAGGGCCAATACTGTATGATTCCACTTAGGTGAGGTTCCTAGAGGAGTCAGATTTCTAGAGACAGAAAGTGGTTGCCAGGGGCTAGGGCAGAAGAGAGATGGGGAGATGTTGCTGAAAGAGTACAGGGTTTCCGTTTGGGAAGATAAAAAGAATTCTGTGGATGGATGGTGGTGACGGTCGCGTGACTTTGAGAATGTCCTTAACGCTACTGAATTGTGCACTTCAAAATGGTTAGGATGGTAAATTCTATTATGTGTATTTTATTACAATTTTGAAAATACCCCAAGAGGCAGATTTGTATCTCCATTACAAATGAGAAAACTGTGTGGTTCAGAGAAGTTAACTTGCTGAATGTCCTGTACCAAACTGGTAATGGGGTCTGACTATGAACTGAGATCTTCTCACCATGGGCTCTGTGTCATTTCCATTTTCTATCAAGTTGGCTTTTTTAAAAAAAGGCCAGCTTGATTGATTGACTGCAGTATGGCTGAGCTCTGACATACACTTCCCAGGCCTGTTAATCGCTGGCTTTCCCTTTCACTCTCTTCCTTCCACACTCTTCAAAATAGCCCTGAGTGAGCTCTCAGCACCCACTTCAAGAACACTCACGCAGTGATTCACTCTTCATCAACTGCAATGTGTCCTTCCAGGGACCACAGAGCACACGCAGAGCATCTGGATTGGCGGCCCCCAGATCAGGAGGCCAAATCTAATGGTAGGTCTGGCCAGGCTAGTGGAGGAGAGGAAACTCACCCAGGGCAGTTGCCCGTTTTCTCTGTTCCCTGGATGCTGCATCTCGGTGGTTCACTCTCCCACGGATGTGCTGCAGTGCCTTAGTAAAAGCCCTAAGGACTCGCTTCCTTCCCAGAGGGACTGTTCAGGTCCTGATTCAGAACACCTCACCCTTTACCCCGGTGTCTAAATCCCACACTGACCTCCCGCCTGCTTCCCGGCATCACCCTGGATCTTCCCGATTCTGCTCTGCGGCGTGCACACTGTGCAAGCGGAGGCCAATCCCAGGCGCCTGGGCCTCTCACCCACACCCAAATGCTGATCAGGTCTGGCACGAGCCAGGACTTTCTTGTCCAGAGGGAAGAAGCCATCTCCTGGCTCCTGGCTGTCATTCCGGGAACAGCACCAGCTTTCCCCGTCCTCCTCTCCTGGGTTTTCCTGCCAGCATTTCCCACCTCGAGGATCTAGGGAAACGACAAGATGCTTCTGCTCATAAAATGCTGATGTGCTTTCTCCAGAACCCAGACTCCTTCCTGTGTCTTCAGTGACATCCAGCAGATGCCACTCCCTGCTGTGTCAGCCCAGGACACGTACACACACCAGACACTCATATGTACATGCACAGCCCCCCACGTTACATCTGTACCACACACCCCACACACATAACCCACACACACAACCCCCCCCACACAAATATACAAACCCCACACACATATACACACACACCTCACACACATACAGCCACACACCATCCACACGTAACTCACACATGCTAACTCCCTCCACACTGCACTCACATACTGCACACACATGCATACACACCTCACAACCTCACACATATGCATACATGCACACACCCCACCATGTACATACACACAACCCACAAACATACACACACACCCCATCCACATACATACATCCCACATGCGTGCATACACATACACCCTACCCACACATACACACCTCATACACATACATCCACACACCATCCACACAGAAATGCATACACACCACACACACTCATATATGCTAACTTCCCCCACACTGCATACATATACCAGACACACATTCATACACACACCTCATGACCCCTTACCTATGCATACATGAACACACCCCACACAGCCCACATACATACATAAACACTCCAGTCACACACATACATCCCACACATGCATATCACATACACTCCATTCACATACACACATGCACCTCACACACATACACACATGCATATACTCCACATGCATACATGCATGTATCCTATGTATATATGCATACACACATGGACCCTCCCACACTACCTATATACATGCATACACATGTCCCACACATACACACATACACACAACCCACATACATGCATACATAAACACACTTCCCACATTCATACAAACCTCACACACATACATACATGCACATATTCTACACACATATTATATATACATATACCCCATGCATACATATCACACACTACATGTGTACATGCAAGCACACACCCCACACATCTACACACACCTACACACCCATACATACACAAGTACGCACATAGCATACATACATGCATACATGCACACACCATGCCTCACAGACATGTGCGCATGCACACACACACACACACACACACACACACACACCTCCTCTCACTTCATCACCTGCCTGCTAGTTCTGGGAACTTGGCACGGCCTGGAAGGGCTGACCAGCACTTGTACATCAGACTTCTCTCCTCTTCTATCAGTCCCTTTGAGACTTTCTAGCATGAGGGCTCAGGCCTAACCACTAGCTCGTATTTCTAAGACATGCCAGTCTCCACAGGAGAAAGAACACATGGGACATTTTTATTACCACAGCACCTATTTGGTAGGGATGTTACACAGCTTACAGCGAACACCCAGCGCGGGGCCTCCTTACACAAGCCTCAGAGGCCATTGCTGAGACAGCGCTGCTTTTTCCAGGCACATCCCCCACTCAGAATGTGAGGCCTGAATGATTAGGCAAAGCTCCTTGGAACAAATCCGTTCCCTATCCAGAGGCCAGGGGCCTGCCAACCTACTGTGTCCTCAGATGGGAAATTGTTATTTCTGTCCCAACGAATGAATAACAAACTCAACCTTCCCCTGAGCAATCAGAATTGACTAACTTTGGAATTACAGAGGGGGCTAGGATGGCAAGCCCTGAAATCGCCCAGATGTCCTCCTCCAGGGCGAGCAGCAAGGACGAGTAGCTTCAGGGGACTGCTGCTGTCTCTGGGGAACGGCTCTCAGCCCTGCTTGCAGCAGGGGACAGCTGTCCTGGCCCCACAAATCCTCCAGGTGACAGTGCTGCAAACTCCCCAAACTGCCTGCAGGGCCCCTCTGAGACTTCAAGCCTTGCCCGGGTCCCTCACCTGTGCTCAGGCAGCACCTACACCTCCTAAGCTGTGGATTGTCACATTCCTCTTAGGCACCAACTCCTTCCTGGCAGTTCACACTAAGGAAGATATCACCAACCCACTGCATAGGGATCGGCTGGCCACCTCCTCAGTGCTCCCTCACTCCACACTGCTTGCTTGGAAACTCTTGGAAGGCTGCAGTCACAAATTCCTCCTTACGTCCCACCTCTGTTTTCCTAACTCCCCACCAAGGGCACAAGAATGTGTGCCCATTCAGGATCTAGCTGGCGCTGGCTATTCCAGAACTCCCTGAGCTGAACGCTACCAGTGCCCAACACACTACCAGTCTCCCAGGGGCTGCAGAACCTGACTCAGGAGAGTCACCAGCTCCAAGCACAGCAATCTTTCCCAATGCTGTAGGCTTTCATAGTTTTTCTTCCTTTTCTTTTCAACAAGCAACATTAAGATCATTTAAAACACACACTTTAAATATTTCAGTGCCTTGCTACAACACACAGAACCACAGTTCCAAAATAACTCAGCATCTGTAATCCATAATTTATCAGCCAAATTTGTTGTGTTCAATTATTCATATCCTGCAACAGTGTGTCCCCAAAGAAGCAAACAAATTCAAAATAAATCTAAAAAAATGTAGAAGATGAAAAAATGAACCAAGTGTTACAAGGAAGGCATCAGGATGGGGTGGGGAGGAGCTGCGGGCAATGCAGGTGTGATGGGGAAGAATTTCATGGAAGACTTCTCTCCAGGACCTGACAGCACTGGTGTTTGTCACCATATTCTCTTTATCAGGAGAAGAGTAGTGGTGGTCATACACCGTTTTTTATTCCTAGCACAGATATCACAGTGTTTCTTCTAACCATCTGGGGGGAATGGAATTCAGTCCACATTTCTACAAACATAAATTTATTTGTTTGTTTTAGAGATGGGGGTCTTACTATGTTGCCCATGCTGGTCTTGAACTCCCGGCTTCAAGCGATCCTCCTGCCTTGGCCTCCCAAAGAGCTGGGATTATAGGTGTGAGTCACCATACCCAGACTCTACAAATATTTATTAATCATCTGTGACGTGCTAAGCACTGTGCTTGGCCCAAAAAAAGAGGTGAATAAGATACAGCTCTTGATCCTGAAGAACCTTCATTCTCACCAGGAATGCACCAAGGAAAGCAAATCCACCCACAGGAGTCTGGTAAATGCTGGAAGAGAATGATCTGGACTCAAGACAAGGGATCCATTGGTCCTGCCAGCAGGAGGGTGTCAGACAGCTTCACACAGAGAGAACTTTTCACTGAGACTCGAAGGTGAGTTTTTGGTTGGATATGCAAAGTCAGGATGGATCATTGGGTAAGGGAGAAGGATAACCTAACAGAAGCCCAAGGCAAAGAAACACAGAATTTCTGTTGGTTTCCACTTTAGATTACATAATCCATGTACTTGAACTAATTTTTTTTTACCAAGTTGTTATAGCCTAAGAACTAGACTGAACTACTTGAGTATTTGCTGTGCTCATTAAAGTGTTTTTATATTAAAAATATAGAGACAACTTAATGTTAAACAACAGGGAAGAAATTAATGAAGCAATCCATGCATTCTGTGGAAAATAAAATAACATCAAAACTAACAGCATCTAAATTATTCATGTTATTCATTTAGCAAAGCTTTGTTAAGCCCAAGAAGCACAGCAGTGAGCAAAACCAGCACAGTCAGGAGCTTGTGTTCTACCAAAATAGAGAGCCAGTAAACCCCTAAGTATACTACACCTTATCAGAGGGTGATGGACAGATATGGTGGTCAGGGGAGTCTCTGGAGAGGCAACATTTGAGCATAGACCCGAATGCAGCATATTCAGTGCAGACAGCACAGCAGGTGCAAAAGCCCTGTGGTTGGAATGTGCCTAGAAGGACCAGAGCAAAGCAAGAGAGGCTTGGAAGAAGTAAGGTTGGGCTGATAGGCAGGGACCAGAGGACGCTGAAAGGAATTTGATTCCTTCTGAGAGCCAAAAGAAACTTGAGTTTCAAGAAACTCAAGAATATGACATTCTCTTAGGTTTTTAAAGATCATTCTAGACACTGTGAGGAGACTTTATTGTGGGGACAAGAGTAGAAAAGGGGGAAATAGTGAAGAGGCTGACTCTGTGGTCTAAATGAGAGCCAGTGGTGACTGGACCAGGAAGGAGTTGCGAAGGTGGTAAGACATGATCAGACTCAATACGTAATTTAAAGGTAGAGGCTGAATATTTGCTGCTGGTGTGAAGGTGGGGTGTGAGGGAAAGAAAGGGGTCAACGTGACTCACGGGATCTGGGCCTGAACATTTGAGTGAACGATGGTGCCATTTACTAAAAAGGAAACAACGGGGGCAGATCTGATTCTGGCATGAAATGAAGAGCTCTGTTTTAGAAGTGTTAAGTTTGAGCTGTTTATTAGTCATCCACGTGCAGATGTTGAGGTGGCCTTTGTGTATAGGAATCAGAGCATCTGGAGAGAAGTCAGGGCTGGAGATAGAAATTTCTAAATGGTCAATTTATAGATGGTATTTAACGCCCTGCAAAGAAATGAGATGACCTAGGAATTGAAAGTATTTGAGAAGAGGAGAGGTCTGAGGACTGAGACTTGGACGCGTCCTCTATGTGCAGGAAACAAAGAACAGGAATATTCCACCAGTTGTCTGTCCCCTTTCGAGATTTCCTAAAAGTATCCCACAACTCAGTAAGTTCCACGTTCAGCTCATATGGGGCCACACTTAGCTCCAAGGGAGGCTGGGCAATGAAGTCTTATACCTGATAAGATCAAGAAAGAAGGAGGCTAGCTATTGTGCAGGTACCCAACAGTCTCTCTCCTTCACCAACAGGACTCTGCCTACCCTCTCTTCAGACCCATTCCCCAACCCCAAACAGGGATTCCACTCTGTAGGAGGAGAGATTGATGCCCCAGAAGACAAAAAAAGAAAGTGTTTCAGGAAGACTCAAAATGCTCCTCCCCAAAAATAAGGTGTTATGATGGAATTGATTCCGTGCCTGGCTCATTGTGGAATCTCAGCAAAGAGCTGAAGAAGGAAGGAAAGAAGAAAGGGCAACAGAAACGAGATAGGGAGGCAGGGAAAGAGGAACTCAGTAACCATATAATTTTCACAAAGTTATAGCAAAAGGGCACCTGGAGTTCGGAGTCTGGAGATTGGCATTCACCTGCCAGACATAGGTTGCCTACTTAATGTACCTGAGCCTCTTTTTATGAATCCACAAGGCAGAATATTTCCAACACAGATTTGGTAATAAAATGGGTGCTCTGACATATGGTTAGTGGCACTGTGAATTGGTACATCTCACTGGAAAAGCAATTTATCAGTACAAATCAAGAGTCTACAAAAATATGCAAACTTTTAACCCAGTTCTGAGTTTCTGTTCGAACAAAATAATTCCATATATTTAAAAAGCCACTTGTACAAATATTAAAATAGCCTGAGTCCCTGATGACGTTGTGGCCTGTGGACTGTTTTATATGGGAGAATAAAGCATTCGTTGTTTAACCACTGCAGTCTGGTTAATATTACTAGTGTCTGGACACAATTCCTAACTGATACTAGGCAGGGAAGAGTATGGTTGATTGGGGCTGACCTGGAAGTCAGGTTACTTCTGGTGATGACAGAGGGAAGTAGGAAAATAGGATGCAATAAACACTGAAATTAGTCCTGCTGATCTTTTAGGGGGAAGTGGATGATCCATTCTAATTTTGTTTTCAAGTGTGTGATTGATATAGATGCAGTAGATATAGATACATATAGATGCCAAAGAATGACTATCCTTTCTGGAATATAAGGTGCTTTTAGATGTTGCAGCAGACACTAGTAATAACTCCGTGGAGTAATACTGTAAACAAAAAAAGCAGGCCAATATATACAGTATTCATTCTGATTATAGCTCTGCAAAGATGGGATTTTTTTTAACTTTTGAGACTTTTACAATGTTTTCTATTAAGCTATAATTTATGTGAGGAGAAATTCACTTGCTTTAGAGTACAGTTCTGTGAGTTTTGAGACAAATGCATGTAGTCATTACATGCATAATCAAGATATAGCACTGTTTCCTCACCCCAAAAGATACCACCATACCCCCCTGTGATCAATTCTCTGCCCCATCCCAACCCCAGACAACCAATGATCTGTTTCTATCGCTATAGTTTTTCTTTTTCCAGAACAGCTTGTAAATGGAATCATATAGTATATAGTCTTTTGAGTCTGGCTTTCCTCATTTAACGTAATGTGTTGAGATTCACCTGCATTATCCAGTGTATCAATAGTTTGTTCCTTTTATTGCTGTGTGGTATTCCATTTGTATAAATGGGCTGCAGTTTGTTAATCCATTGAGTAACATTTCGGTTGTTTTTAGTTTTAACAATGAATAAACAATAAACATTTAGCTCAGGTTTTTACATTTGGTAAATGTTTGTTTAATTTTAAAAGAAACTGCCAAACAATTTTCCAAAGCAGCTATATCATTCCCACCAGCGATGAATGGGAGTTCCAGTTGCTGGTAAAAGACCAGGAAAAGCCAACACAATAATGAAGGAAAAGAATATAATCAGAAAACTGATACTGCCTGGCTTTTATTACTACTGCTTCTTCTAATTCTAATTCTACTATAGTCAAGACAGTGTGGTATTGGCAAAAGAATAGACCCAAAAAACATCAGTGGGATAGAATACAGAGGCCAAAACTAAACTCACACCAATCTAGTCAACTCATCTTTGACAAATGAATGAAGGCATATAATGAAGAAAAATACAATGGAGAAAGGCCATTGTATCCCCTCCAACACTTAATATTGTCTTGTTGTTCTTCACACCTATTAGAAGGGTTAAAGTCCAAAACACTGACAACACGAAACTCCAGTGAGAAGCTGGAACAAGAGGAACTCCCAGCCACTTTGGAAGAGAGTTTCTTACAAAACTAAACATACTCTTTATACCATCCGGCAATCACACTACTTGGTATTTACCCAAAGGAGTTGAAAACTTATGTCCACACAAAAACCTGCACACAGATGTTTATAGCAGCTTTAGTCATAATTGCCAAACCTCAGAAGCTACCAAGATGTCCTTTGGAAGGTGAATGAGTAAACAGACTGTGGTATATCCAGACAATAGAATTATTCAGCAGTAAAAAGAATTCAGCTATTATGCCTCAAAATAACATGGAGGGGGCTTAAACGCACATTGCTAAGTGAGAGAAGCCAACTTGAAAAAGCTACATACTGTGCCATTCCAACTATATGACATTCCAGAAAAGGCAAACTGTGGAGACAGTAAGAAAAGCAGCGGTTGCCCAGGGTTAAGCTGAGGGAGGGATGAGGGCATGAAGCACAGTGGATTGTTCTGGCAGTGAAACTGCTCTGTAGGATACTGGAGTAGTAGAGACATGTAAACCTAAACCTAAAACTGCTCTAAAAATTAATATCTATGAATTTTTTCAAAAAGATGAAATGACCATTCAAACAAATTTCCTTAAAAGAGAGACCCCATCCTAGAATGACTTAGTCACAAATATTTAAAAGAGAATCTAATTCATCACCTTCATTTTATCTATGAAAAAACTGATACTTTTATGAACAAATGAATTGTTTGTCCCAGTTTATGTAACTGGTTAGAGACAGAGCTAAGACCAGAACTCACGTGTTCTGGCCCTTAGCCTAATTCTTTTCCCATAAAATGTTTAAGTTTGCATGTTGGAGACTCACATGGGTTTTTATGAACTATACCTGCGTTCAGGGTTCCAAGTGGCAAGAGATAGTGATGAACTCCATAGCTTCAGCCCCTTCTCTTCTCACTTCGATAGCTTGTGGGCCATTTGAACAGTGGGAGGTCTAGCTGGACAGCTCAGCCCTCTGCACTCCCTGCACCATGTACACGAACATTTGCCAAATACACCAACATTTAGGTCTGCCAAAAAGAATTCAGATAAGTAGTGAAGCAGGGTCTGGACTAGGCAGAGGACATTCCCCTTCTAACTAGGGCTCAGCAACTGTCTAGCTGTGCACTTTGGGTTTTGACATCAGAATTGGATTGCAGAATTCCATATATGTGCTAACTGAAGAGCCACATTCCTTTCTCTAGGAAGGTCATCTTCAACTCATGCGTATGGACATGAAACAGAAAGTATCAGTGGGGAGTGCTAGATTCAGGATCTTTGCCTTTAAACCCAGTTTGCAGTTTCATTCTATTATCCATTCTTTGGTTTACTAAATATTGATGGAGATCTGGGAATACACTCTATCTGATTCTATGGAAAGTTCTAAATAGTTCTCAAACATTTATAATCTAATTAAAAACCCTTAGTAATCACCCACAATGCTATTCACAAAGCAGGTTGTTGAAGGTTGGATTCCTCAGGCAGCAGCTGCAGAGTGGGAGTTTCGCATGTGGGATGTTTTTAAAGTAGTGCCCTGGGTATCATGCAACGAGATGATGGATGAGAGGGGAAGGAAACAGCATAGGGCAGAGGAAAGAAATCAAGCAGTGATTCACACCCAATGACAGACCCAGCCAATTCTACAGAGTTCTGGAACTAAAGTGACCCTTCAGACTCGTCCCGCATTGGAGCCAAATGGCCAGGCCTTCATACACCCAAACTTGATCCATCACCAAATGTAGCTGCCCTGGAAAGGAGCATGATTTTGGGAGAGATGGCTCTCTGCACTGAGGGGACACTGAAGGGGTGACAGCTGCAGGTATCTGTTGATAACCCACCCCTAGCCCCAGACCCATCCACAGACCTTTCATGGAATGGCGGACCTGGGCGTGCATCACAGCACCTGCCACACAGGCACCCAACGGGTATATACGGGAGAGATGATGGATACTTTTCC
This sequence comes from Cheracebus regulus, assembly GCA_963574635.1. Lineage (NCBI taxonomy): Eukaryota > Metazoa > Chordata > Mammalia > Primates > Pitheciidae > Cheracebus > Cheracebus regulus. The sequence goes on along the minus strand of CAUYQU010051561.1, from coordinate 27,685 downwards.
TACTTTTCCACTTTCCAGAGTAATTCACAACATTTAGCCACTCTGCCAGTCAATTATCACTCTCTAAAACAGAGATCCTTTTCTAACCCCAAAAGATGTCTCTGTCCTTCCTTTGGAGGGCCTATGTGTTAGTCTATTTTATGCTCCTATGAAGGAATGCCTGAGACTGGTATAAAGTAAAGAGATTTATTTGGTTCACAGTTCTGCAGGCTTTCCAAGCATGGCACAGCGTCTGCTTCTGGTGAGGGTCTCAGGGAGCTTCCAATCATGGCAGAAAGTGAAAGGGGAGCAGGCATGTCACATGGCGAGAGAGGGAACGAGAGAGAGGAGGTGCCGGCCTCTTTTTAACAATCAGATATCATGTGAACTAATAGACTGAGAGCTCACTCATTACCATGGAGAGGACAACAAGCTGTTCATGAGGCGCTTGCCCCCATGACCAAAGCACCGTCCCCTGGCCCCACGTCCAACATTGACAATCAAATTTCAACATGAGATTTAGAGATGGGAAATATCCAAATTACATCAGCCTATCAGGGGATGCTAAAATCTCTCAGCTAAATACACAGTTCTCAATGTGTCTTTGGCCTGGAGACCAACAAGTCAATCCGTCACACTAACTTTATCATACAACCTCCCCTTAAAGCCAAATGTTTGCTCTGGTTTTTATTTATTAACCAAGAAAACTGTCCTCTAGTGATGAACTGACAGCATGTTGTTGAGCTCTAGGCCTTATCTGTTTGATCTCCAAGACCAAAACCACTGTCAAATAAATCTCCTGGGTCCCCTGGAGATTCCAAAAGGGAAGGAAGTGGGAACCCTGGGACTGTAATTAGAACCTTGTTGGTCCCCGAATCACACCCTGATTCCACTTCTGATTGTCAAAGAAAGACTGCAGGAAATCAGGAGAACATTCTTAAAGACTCTGAACATTTGCATGAATGCAATGGCTCCTGGAGGAATATTGGAATTTATAGACCTAATGATGGGGATGGCATCTTCCAAGCAGAGGAAGAGCTTGAGCAAAGTTGGGAGGACGGAAAATATAGGGCAGGCCAGGGAAGGTCATTAGTTCAGCTCGGTCAAGGCATTTGTAGGGTACAGAACATTTACGGCAAGAGGACTTTGAATGCTATGCTAAAAACATTTATTCTGGAAGCAATAGGAACACATAAGCAGGTAGGTGATGAGGGTGAGAGATATCTCCTACAGTTGTGAACACCAGAAATGACTGCTGCCTCTTGAGCACTGGATGACAGGCTTTGCCATGAACCCCAAGGGCAACAAAGGTGGAAACTGCCTTTGGTTAAAAAAAAAATCAAGGGGTTGACAAGAGAAAAGCAAGTATTCAGTTGGGCCGCCTGTATCCACAGGTTTTGCATTCATAGTTTTTCAATAGATGTTTGCATCTGTACTGAAAATGTACAGACTTTTTTTCCTTCTCATTGTTCCCTAAACAATGCAGTATAACAACTATTTACATAGCATCTACATTGTATTAGGTATTATAAGTAACTTAGAGATGATTTAAAGTACCTGGGCATATGTGCATATGGTATATGCAAACACCACACCATTTTATATCAGGAACTTGAGCATCCATGGGTTTTGGTATCCAAGAAGATTGTGGGGGTTCTGGAACTAATCCCCCACAGATACCAAGGGATGACTATATTTTCTAGGCAGAAGAAGTACTAGTAGCAGAACTGATAAATACCAAGCCACAAAAGCCAGCTCTGAAGTCTAGACAAGCTATTTCCTTCTTCTACTGGCTTCTATTTATACTACTTCTCCTTCACGCCTGTAATCCCAGCACTTTGGGAGGCTGAGGTGGGTGGATCACCTGAGGTCAAGAGTTTGAGACCAGCCTAACCAATATGGTGAAACCCCATCTTTAAAAAAAAAACAAAACTATATATATATATATGCATGTATAATGCTTCTCCTGCAGGAGGGTTTTCTGCTCTCTGATATCTATATGATGGCACACTCACACACACACACACACGCACACACACACCTGGCCTTTGAACTCCATCCAAAAAGCCTGTGGCAGTAGTGGCTCTGCCTCAGCAGGCTAGAGCTGCCACCACCAAAACCTCTTCCCCTAGGGCCCACCCTTCCCACTGTCAGCCCCACACGGCAGCATTTCCCTAATAGCCTCTCGTCATCCCTTCGGAGGCTGAAAGCATGTCACCAAGCCGCTGTGTACGATGCACAGGGTGCTACTTGTCCCTGTGGATTCAGTTTCTATTTCTTCAGTTTGCTGTTGCTCCTTAGGATGCTTTGCTCTCGTGTCTAGCCCAAGATATGAAGAACTAATGCGGGGCTCATTTTCCACTCCCCTCCTGCACAGCCCCTCAGGCCAGCCAAAGGGGCCGTCACCACCCTCAGAACTCACACTGTGCTCTGTGCCTCCTGCCTTCACTTGCTGTTCTGTCTCCCCACTGTCCCATTCTTCAGAATCCTTCCCTGCTCCTCCAGGGCTACCTGGAATAGGCCAGCAATTCAGAGCAAATGTCTGGTCTTTATGGGACCTGGAGCAATGACAATGGACACAACCCACCAGACTTAGGGCAGGACCAGGGCAGGAGCTCAGTCCTCATGCTGATCAGCAGGAGGGGCAGGAGCACTGTGAATTCAGGCAACTCGGATGCCTGGGGCTGATAAAGATCCAACCTGCTCATAGCCAAGGGCGGATCCCAGTGTTTGTGGCATAATTTTGAGAGTCAACTGTAAGAAAAAGAACACAGAAATATCTTAGGTTTGCAACTTTACAAAAACACATGATCATGTGAACACACTGCTGTGACCCCTCTCAAAGCCAGAGAAGAGTCTGAAGCTCAAGCTTCAGTTTTTCCTGGAAAATGCATCTCTGTTTACAGCACGAGCCCCGCCACCCCACAGCACCTGTGCTTGGCAAGAACAGAAGTATTAGGTAGGGAGAAGGCAGAGTCCACGGGTCATCACTGGACCGAGAGTGGCCATTCACTCATTCACTCACTCATTCATTCACCACGCGGGGCCCACGCCTGTGGGGCACAGCATGTACACAGCGCCTACAGCGATGGATACCTCCACGTGTCACTTCAGGCAGCACATACAACTAGGCACGTGCAGCCTGACCTGGATTTCAGCCCCAATTCCCCACTACCCCCAACCACGTTCAAGCTCAAGTCTACTCACAGCCTCCTAATGCACACCTGCTGCCATCCCCAGTCTGGAATGCCTCCCACACTCACCTGGCAAACTCTTTCAAGACTGGGGCCAGACCTTTTTTTTTTTTTCTCCCAGGAGGCTTTCTCTGACCTACCTAAGCAGTTCTAATCATGACTTCCATGTGTCCTTGTACGTGCCTATCATCCTACCTCCTGTGCGACATCACCGTGATTTATGCTGCCTTCTGCCTCTCATTCACTCTTGGACACCTGAACACATCATGGACTCATGCGGACGTCCCTTGTTGAACACACATTCTGCATCAGACTCTTCTAAGGCTTTGCACAACATCCCACACGCATTGGAAGTGAACAGGACTATGGTTATTTATACACTTCCTGCCTGTCAGAATTGACTCCGGGCCTGGAGTGGCACTGAAACTACAGTCAGAGGCATCAGAGAGCTGGGAAAGGCAGAGGTGGGGCAGTGGGTGGGAACCAATGTATCCTCGGCATTTACCATTTACTGCCTCGTGTAATCTGTTTATTTGATGTGTTCCTTTGGATGCACAAGCCCCATATAGGCAGTGGCTGTGTCCCCCAATTCATTATGTAAATATTCTTTTGTAAACAGCCTGGGCCTTGCATATCATAGTTGGTAAATAAATATTGTGGCATGCTTGGTTGTCATGATTCAAAAGTGGGAGGTACCTATTGAATCACGTAGCTGAGAATTTGCTTCTTCCATCTTACCACCTTCAAGCAACTGTGCAAAGATGGTGCACTTTGGCCGTCAGATCTCCAATGAAGACACTCCAGCACTTATCAGAACGCCATCCCACTGTGAGATATTCACCTACAGAACTTCTGGATGGTGACTGTTGGAGTTCAGCATTCTGCGACCTTGTATGCAAAATCAAGTGTCCAGCCTCATGTTCTAAGTCACCCTTAGATTTGATACAAGTAACATTTGATTCTAATAAACATGTACCGCTCTACAACTTCACGTAATCTAGAATCTGCAAGCATAAAATGAAAAGTACTTAGAGTTGAGTATTAAAGAAAATGTACATGCATTGTCTAAAATGGGCCTTCAGAGAGATTGTGCTTTAATAAAAAGAATTCTGGGGTGAGTTTAGGATTGGTTCCATGGACAGTTGGAAACTCCACACCTGGGAGAATTGATGAAGTGCTGCAGGCTTTATGTGCATTGTTAACTAACAAGTGGTCAATTCAGTTAAGTTTATAAAACAACTGGAACACTTAAGTAATTGCACCTTCTTTGTAAATAATTTCTTCATTCTTCCAGTGGTAGTTAAGATCACCCTTCTGCTAAATTCCACAACACTATATATCTTTCTCGTGTCTCCCTGCCTTTTCCATTAGATTCATTCAACAAATCAAGCTGAACACCTGTTACTGCTTGTCACTGCTCTGAATGCTGGCAATACCTCAGGGAACAAGCCAGGTCAGTCCTGCCCTGTTGGAACCTATGTTGTGGTGATAAAGACACACAGGACATAGATACAAGCGTGTATTTCCTCTGCCCCAGGGCTGAAAGCTCCTTGAAGATAGAAAACACATCTGAAAAAAAAAAAAAAAAGTAATAGAGAAGTCTTTGAAACCTTGGCTCCTGTATACAGTTTGCTTATCTGGTGGAATTTGCAAGTTCTAAGCAGCTGAGATGTTGTGCCCACACCCTGTAACCTCTGTCGGTGTCTTCATCACACACCCCAGATGTTGCACCCAGCTGCCCCATGCACCAGGTAGCCCAAGCCGTGCCCAGCACTTATGCTGCTCCCCCACCCTAAGATGAGAACCTCCAAGGTTGATTTAACAGGGCAAAAAGAAAGGAGCTAGAGGACATAAAAGTAACTTGGTTCACTGGCCTGTTAATATCTAAAATCTTCCTGTCATTTACGTGAAAATAATTAAGATTTGGGGAAAATATCAATAAGCTTAAATGTCATCAAATGGGCTGCTACCTCTTCTAATAGGCACCAAAAATAAGAATAACTCTCCCCTCGCTTCCATCTGTTTCAATTTCTGTTCTTTAAGGAATCCACCAATAATGTCACTGGCCCCAGCTAGCTACATATGAGTTTGGGACCCCAAGGTGGATGGCAACTCACAGTGCCATGATTAAGGTGGGGCAGCCTAAAACCAGAGCGGGCAGGGCTTTGCCTCCTAAATGCCCCCTTGTGCTTTGTAGAGATTTATTCCAGTTCTAGAGAAGAAAAAGGGAAGATGATGGGCTCTAGGACATTCCTGCTGGCACAGAAACTGGGGCCACTCCTGGGGTTCCCAAGGGAGTGTCCTAGAAAGCTCTCTGTGAATCTCCTCTTAGAAGTCTTCCTCCATAAGACAAGGCAGCTCTGTTTAGGATCTGACTAGCACTTCCTTCCATGGGAATCATAGAGCACCTGCTATCAACACGAATCCTTCCCAACTAATCCTCCACATGCATTGTTCAAAAGCCTCCCAGAACAGATTTTTTTTTTTTTTTTAAGACAAAGTCGTGCTCTGTATCCCAGGCTGGAGTGCAATGGCACCATCTTGGCTTACTGCAACCTCTGCCTCCTGGATTCAAGTGATTCTCCTGCCTCAGCCTCCTGAGTAGCTGGGAGTACAGGCTTATGCCACCATGCCCAGCTAATTTTAGTATTTTTAGTAGAGATGGGGTTTCACTATGTTGGTCAGGCTGGTCTCAAACTCCTGACCTTGTGATTCAGCCTTCCAAAGTGCTGAGATTACAGTTGTGAGCCACTGCGCCCGGCCAGAACAGATTTTATATAGCGCTCCTCTAGGCAAACTCCTGGTTCTGAGCTCATCTAGAATCTTCCTTTCCAAATATCCACCAACATGGGGGGAACTTCTTATTTTGCAAAATTTGAATGTGAAGTTCTGCATCCCTTGAGCACCATGAAGGTGTGGAGGATGAGCCTGTTTGAGGATTCTGCCACGGAAACAAGTTTTATAAATGTTCCACCTTGTGAGCACCAAGGGGTATGGTAATTAAGAGTCATTTAACCTTCTGACTCTCTCAGTACTGCCTTTCATTTCCTCCTATTGCTGAAGACAGTGGGGATCCGTCTGTAGCTATTCTGGTTTTCCAAAGTTCTCCTTTTTAGCTGATTGAAACCCCAGAGACTCCAGAAAACCATGAGTGGTTTTTTTTTTTTTTTTTTTTCATTTGTGAATTCTTTTCTCACTCCTGCCTGGATCACTGATCCCAGCCTCAGCTGGCAATGAATGTTGGGGTCCCAGGGGGATTGTCTTCCCTTTTGGACAGTGAAACAGGGCTGTTCAGGGCTTCCTCTCGAACCCATGAGAGCCCAAATCCTCCACAGAATGCAAAACTCCACCCACAAAGCTTTGGTTCCCTGGACTCCTCCAACCTTCCCAGTACCCTCAGGAAACCTGTTACCTCAGCTGGCAAATCTGTATAACGCGGATAAAACCACAGTAACTAACTTGTGGCTAATTGTGTGATTGCATGAGATAATGCGTATGAAGCACTTTACACAGAGCCTGGGATGTCGCTCTTATAAATGTTAGCTATTTTATGGCGGATTGGTATTGATTAATGTTGACTGAGGGCGTGCCAGTCAAATAGGTTTGTTACTGTTCAGCAAGAAGTCAGTACACATTCCTAAGGTGCCCAGTGCTCCCTAAAGAGCCGTCTTCTTGACTGTAACTTGAGATTGTGCAAGACATGCATAAAACACGGAGCTCCTCGTACCTTATAAATAAATAGTGTCTATTTCCCTGGCAGATTTTCCGTATGTTCTTTCTTTAGTTTGTTTGTTTTATTTCCCTTTTTTAAACTCTGTAAGAGCTGGGTGCACAAAATATATTTTGGAACTCACATATCAGAAAAACTCACCAGGAAAAAAAAACATTTGTTTTCCTGTTATTAATACTGATATTAATAAGTAATGAAATAGCACCTGGCATTTATGAAACAACGCTTTCCATCTCCAGAAGGATTTGCAAGTATTCAGGAGTTCTTCCAGTCTTTGCCTCTATAAGGCAGGAAATCACTTATTCTCTTCCATTCAACAAAATATCACAAACATCTACTATGAGAACCTCATGTTCTATTGTTCTTTTTTGTTGTTGTTTGATTTTAATACAGAAGAGAATTACTTCTTGGCCATTGTATATATTCAATATTCAAAATTTGATTATTTTTAACCATTGAGTCTCCCTACTTAGGGACATTCCCTATTTAGGAAATGTTTGCTAAATCCGAGACAGAGAAGTCTGACTCTAGCAGTCTCGCCCTTTGAGGGGATAGGGAAATGGTTTTTTTGTTTTGTTTCCACACAAAGCACCAAGCGAAATGCCAATGCTGAGCTGCCCGATGGAACTTTCCACAATGGTGTAAGTGTTCTGCAAGCTGTACTCTTGAGCAGCCAGCAGCCACGTGGGAAAATGAGGACTAAAAATATGGCTAGTGTTACAGAGACACTGGATTTTTAATTTAGCTTAATATTAATGATTTTGAATTTTCATTTTTGATTTTTAAGAGACAGAGTCCCTCTTTGTCAACCAGACTGGAACGCAGTGGCATGATCATAGTTCACTGCAGCCTCAAACTCCTGGGCTCAAAGAGTCCTCCCACCGCAGCAACCCAAGTGGCTGAGACCACACCATCACACTTGGCTGATTAAAAAACATTTTTTTTTTAAAGACCAGCTATGTTGCCCAGGCTTGTCTCAAACTCAAAACTCTTCTCTTCAAGCCGTTCTCCTGCCTCAGGCTTCCAAGGACCTGAGAGTAGCTGGGACTACAGGTGAGCTACGGCTCCTAGCTATTTATTTGTTTGTTTGTTTGTTCTGAGACAGAGCCTCACTCTGTTGCTTAGGCAGGAGTGCAATGGTGACTTCTCAGCTCACTGCAGCCTCGACATTCCCAGCTCAGCAATCCTCTCACCTCAGCCTCCCGAGCAGCTGGGACTACAGTTATATGCTACCACGCCCAACTAATTTTTTTATTTTTTGTAGAGTTGGGGTTGCATTATGTTGGCCAGGCTGGCCTTGAACTCCTGGCCTCAAGTGATCCCCTGCCTTGGCCTCCCAAAGTGCTGGGTTTGCAGGTGTGCCAGTTCCTGAATTTAGATCGGAACTGAAACACATGGCTGGTGTCTACCACGTTAGACAGCACAGCTCTCACACCTCAGTAAAATGTTGTCTCTGCATGTAAGAGGGATTGTGGCCATGAGGGAAGCATTCATATGGCCTTCTTTTAAAACTTGGCCTTTGAAATGAGTTTTTAGATTTTTAAAATAGAAATATTTGGCTACACTGACAAGTCTCTAGAAAAGTCAGGCCTGAAAACTACTGGCACCCTGGTAGTGTGGTTCATCGCTCATTAATCTTTAATGCTCTGTTCAAAGTAACCTCTATATCAAGGTTGCTTCAAGTAAAAGGAGTGCGTAGATATTGACAAGCAGGCTGCCACGGGCTCCTGAGAAAACCTCTGTGCACATTCCTCTTCTTCATGAGGCTCCTCTATAGCTGTGATCTTTTTTAAAACTGCAGAATGTGGCTGTAAATTAATAGCTTTCTTGACAAAAGAGCCTCCCAATGCCAACTACTGATTTTCTGTTCTCTATCCATTTTTTGTTAAGCTAGACACATTAGCGTAGAACGCCAAGGACAGCTCAGTGAAGAGCCCAGAAAGGGCAGGTCTTGGGCCAGAGAAGTGGATCAGGTAGGAACAAAAGAAAACAAAAATCTTTGTCCCATTTGGAAAGGAAGCAATCACAAGCAATTGGTGCCATTTCCAGAATGCAAGTCCAGAAATGCTTGTACCCGAAATGCAAGTTCCACTGAATACAGCCATTAGAATAGGATGGAAGTTCCTCTCGGCCCTCAGCATTTACACCCAAGGAGGCAAACTGATGCCTGCTGTCAGATCAGGGGAAATCGGGAGGTTAATAGTCTTGATCCTGAACCTCCTGGGAAAGCTGCAAAGTCAAATCCAGCTCCAACAGACAGCTTGGGACTCAGGAGTGATATGTGGCTTTCTGTCACTCACAGACTGTACACAGGCATGCCAGTAATGTCTCCTTAAAGCATAAGAGGAAAAATGGGAACCACAGGAAACAATCACCAATAACAGTGAAAGCTGAGATGGGAAGCATCACTACTTGTGTAATTCCTTTTGTATAAAGGTGTGCGTATTTATAACTCACTCTCTATTAAACCATCTAAGAGTTAGCAGTTATGCTTTGCACATTTGATGAATATAGCAATTATCTATCACTGCATAACAAATCACCCCAAAACTTGGTGGCTTAAAACAACAATCGCCATTTTTTTTCTCTCTCTCTCTGTTTCTGAAGGCTGAGATTCACGGGTGGCTCGGGTGGGTGCTTCTGGCACAAGGTTTCTGGGCTTCTCCTGAGGTTGCAGGCAGTATCAGCTGGGGTCACAGTCATCAGAAAGCTTGATGGAGTTGGACAATCCACTTTGGAAGTGGCTCACTCACACAGCTGGCGAGCTGGTGTTGCCTAGCTGGTTTTCGGTGCATGGGTCTCTGGATGGAGGGTCTTCGTGATACAGCAGCTGGTTCCTCCTAAAGCAATTGGTCCAAGCGCAGATGGTGCCTGGCACTGAAAGTCACACATATTGCTCCTGCCGGCTCTGTCGGGTACACAGGCCAACCCCTATTCACTGTGGGAGGAGAACATACAAGGGAGGCTGGGGCTTCAGGAACAGTCTTGGAGGCCGGCCACCATTGTGGAAAGTGTATTTTTAGAATAGAAGTATAATTGACCATAAATTGAAACAACAGTGTTATGTCATTTTTTATCTTTCACATAAGTAAAAATTGCAGGAATTATATCCTGCACTGGAGGGGAACTGGGAAGAAGGGTCCTCTCCATTGTGGCTGGTGATAAAATAAATTAGCACTGTCTAGCTGGAAAACAAAGTAACTGTCAACATTTTCAGTGTGAGTGTGACATGCAATCCTTCTGCTCTTTTATCTCCACATACATATCCTAGAGAAGGACCAAGTATGTGTACAAAGAGGCAAAAACCAGAATGTTTGCAGCAGCTCTCGGGGTGGGGGTAACAGTAACAGATGAGAGGTAGCCCAAGTTGTTTCTCCACAGGTAACTGGTTAGAAAGCTATGGTCCTGTGTGATGGTTGTACATCTCTAAATATACTTAAAAAAAACCTCTGAATTATATACTTTAAGTGCATGAAGTTTATGATATGTGAATTATATCTTAAGCTGTTAAAGCAAACAAAAAACAACTATGGTACATTCACAGAAGGGACTATATATAATGCAGTAGTAAAAAAGATCATAATGAAGAAGTGTTCTAGGATTATATTAGTAAAAAAAAACAGAGAATAGTGTATTCAATATGGTACCTTTGGGAAGGGTACAAAATAATGATATGCATTTATATTTGCTTATATCTCATGAAGACATGCTGGAAGGATACCCAAGAAACAAAGCTGAGGGTGGGGGAGATGGGGAGGAAGGAGGCAGACCGGGCGGGGTGGGGGGCAGTTATATGCAAGCTTCTCAGTGTGTATCTTTGTTAAATCATTCTGATGTTTGAACCATGTGTGTTGCCTAATGAGAAATACAGTAAAGTAATAAAAAACCATAAAAATTCTGCACATTCTAGTTCTGACTCAATTACTACAATTAACACTGTAGTCATAAAACCATCATTTGACTTTTTTTTTTTTTTTTGAGGTGAGATTTTTGCTGTTACTCAAATTGGTCTTGAACTCCAGCGCTCAAGTGATCCTCCCACTTCGGCCTCCCAAGTAAGTGGGATTACAGGCATACACCACTGTGCCTGGCTTTCACTTTATTTTTCCGAGTTTCAGTTCTTTCTTCTCTCAAGTGGATTCATTGTTCTTTGATCTCTTGGTGTCACTGAAAGTCATGATATATGACTTTATATATATTCATTATATATGAATATATGTCTGCATTCATTGTTGTTTCAATACATGTCTATGTTCCTATATAATGTGTCTGTATATGTGCATGTCTATATACATATGCATATGCATTCATACATGTTTTAAAAGAGGGAAGGGGTCAGGTGCAGTGGCTCATGTCTACAATGTCAGCACTTTGGGATGCTGAGGTGGGCAGATCACAAGGTCAAGAGATCAAGACCATTCTGGCCAACATGATAAAACCCCATCTTTACTAAAAATACAAAAATTAGCTGGGCATGGTGGCACATGCCTGCAATCCCAGCTACTTGGCAGCCTGAGGCAGTAGAATCGCTGGAACCTGGGAGGTGAAGGTTGCTGTGAGCCAAGATGGCACCACCGCACTCCAGCCTGGCAATAGAGCAAGATTCCATCTCAAAAAAAAAAAAAAAAAAAAGAGGGAAGGAAAAAGCTTAATTGATTAAATGGTATTCCAGCCTGTGTTTCCTTATTATATGTGTCTGAACAATTTCTTGCCTGGCTGTGCCCTACAGCCACACTTCACTTATTATCTGAATTTTGGGTCTAGGAGGTCACAGAAGCTCTTGGAGAACTTAATTCATAACCCACATCTCCATGGATGTTCCCACCATGTGACCACAAAGTGGAGAGAGACATCGATAACTAAGAACAAGCAATGTCTGATCCTATAGATAAAATGAACAAGAATGGACACTGGGGCAGGAAACCCAAGTTTTCAACAGAGAAGTGGTTAGAACAGGGGTAGAACCGAGACAACTGGAATATTAGAATGACAAGACAGTGATATGCAGACATTTTGTGCCATCATCTCAGATTCAGCATGTATTGCAGATATGGACACTATAATAGAAGTGCAGGGACCCTTCCAGGCTCTCCCACAGCCCAGTGTCCCCTCCAGTTGCAAGCCACCAGTAGATGACATTCTCACCATCACAGCAACCATTGGGTTGACTGCCAGAAGACCCCAGTTAACAGCATATGCAGAAGTGGAGTGAGACATCAATCCACGAGCACTCCTGAATACATCAGCTGGGCATGAGCAGAGCCCTTTGGAGCCCTGACGTGGAAGAAAACAGGCCCCTGAATGAAATGAACAAAAAGATGTGGAAGCAAAGAGAGGAAGCCTAGGGCACCACCATAAGGGCAGCTGGGAGGCAGAAGAAGGCTCCGGCCTCCCAGGAGGAGTTCAGGGCGCCTGTTTGACACTGTGATACACTTGCCTTCAAGTGCTTGAAAAGCTGTCACGTTGATGAAAGCCTTGAGTGTTCTTTTTTGAGAAGGCAATTCAAGGGTGAAGGACTGTGGCTCTCAGGCAAGAGCTTTCTACTGGGGGCTTCCTGTCACTTAGCTCATGCAGGCTGGACCACTGTTTTCTGTCCAAGATGCTGGAGCAGTAGTGTCCACACCCAGTTACAAATAGAATCACGCAGAGAAGCTTGATCCAAATCAGTTTCTCAGGCCTCATTCCAAAGACTCAGAGTTAGCAAATCAAAGGAGGACCCCAAATTTGTATTCCTACCAAGCACCCCAGGTGACTCTGATACAGCAGCATGTGAACTGACATTTGAGAGCCACTTAGGTAAATAATCTAAAAATGGTTCCACTCAGGGTTTCATGTTATCTAGAATCTGGCCTGCCTCCAAGGGGAAGTAAATTATAATAATCCTTTCTATTCCTTTCCAAGAAAGAAAAAGTCTTGGTTCTGCAACCTTGTTGTCTTGGCAACATTTCTTGTTGAATTCTGTATTTCATCACTCAAATCTCCGCACCACAAGAGAACACAAAGCACCCTTAGAATTATGCAGCAGGGAGAACATTGTAATCCCCCTGGGGACAGGCTGTGACACTATGTAAACAGGCCCGTGTGGAACAGTGCTCAACCTGGAAAGGACACCTGTCCCCTCAAAGGGGACCTGTCATTGTTCCCAGGCATCTGGAGACAAGGTTGGCAAATTAAAAACATACCTTTCTGGGGTTGAGGGGATAAGGGTTCACATCTTCTGTGGCCTGACCCTAGGCATCTCACCAGATTATCTTGAAGCTAGTTTTCCATCTGTAAACTAATGGCTACAACGTTCAGATGCATTTTAATTAATTCTGAAACTATACAGTGACGGTCACTTATGGAAGACCTACTGAAATGGTTTGGATATTTGTCCCCTCCAAATCTCATGTTGAAAAGTAACTCCCAGTGTTGGAGTTGGGGGGACCTGGTGGGAGGTGTTTGGATCATGGAGGTGGATCCCTCATGAATGGCTTAGCACCATCCTCTCGGTGATAAGTGAGTTCTTGCTCATTTAGTTCACACAATAACTGATTGTTTAAAAAAGTCTGGGACCTCCTCCCTGCCCTCCCGCTCCTGCTCTCACTATGTGACGTGCCTGCTCCTGCTTCACCTTCTACCACAATTATAAGCTTCCTGATTGGTCCTCAGCAGAAGCCAAGCAGATGCTTGTGCCATGCTCGTTCAGTTCAAGGGGAGCTATTTGACAGTATCTATCCATGCATGTACTCTCTGACCCAGCTATTCTACTTGTAGGTAATCAGCAGTGCTCTAGTTTTCTATTGCTTCTGTAACAGATTGCCACAAATTTAGTGTTTAAAAAAACCACAAAGTTATTATCTCATATTTCGATGGCTCAGAAAGCCAGATGGCTCAGCTGGTTTCTCTGCTTTGGGTGCCACAAGGCTAAAGTCAAGGTGTTGGCTGGCCAGGTCTCTTACCTACAGGCCCTGTGGGGGAGTCCAGCTGCCGACTCATCCAGGTTATTGGTAAAACTTGGTTCTGTGCAATTGTTGCACTGAGGTCCCTGATCCCTTGCTGCCGCCAGCCGGGGCTCTTTCTCAGTATCTGGAGGCTTCCCACACTCCCTGGCTCAAGGCTCCTTCTTCTTCAAAGCCAGCCATGGCTAGTTGTCCTGCTCATGATTCAAATCTCTCTGGCATTCCCTCATCCCTCCTGCCTCCAGCTGGAGAAAGCTCTGTGCTTTAAACAGCTGTCTTAGTCTGTGTGGGCTGATGGAACAAAATACCTGAGACTTGGTAAAATAATGTATAAACAACAGAAATGTACTGCTCACAGTTCTGGAGGCTGGGCAGTCCAAGGTCTTCCTTCCCAGAGGTACCATGAGATTTAGTGTCTGGCGAGGTCTTGTTCCTCAGAGATGGTGTCTTTTGTGTGTTCTCACTTGGTGGGTGGGCAAACAAGTCCCCTCAGGCCTCTTTTTTTTTTTGAGATGGAGTCTCGCTCTGTCGCCCAGGCTGTAGTGCAGTGGCACAATCTCGGCTCACTGTAACCTCCGCAGCCTGGGTTCAAGCGATTCTCCTGCCTCAGCTTCCTGGGTAGCTGGGATTACAGGCATGCACCACCACGTCTGGCTAATTTTTTGTATTTTTAGTAGAGACGGGGTTTCACCGTGTTGGCCAGGCTGGTCTTGAACGCCTGACCTGGTGATCCGCCTGCCTCGGCCTCCCAGGGTTCTGGGATTACAGGCGTGAGCCACCGTGCCCAGCCCCCTCAGGCCTCTTTTACAAGGGCACTAACCCCACAAGGACTCTATCTTCATGACATCATCATATCTCAAAGGCTCCACCTCTTAATATCAACACCTTTGAGAGTAGGTTTCAACATATGAATTTGGGAGGCACACATATATTTAGAACATAACAAAGGCTCATGTTACAACACTGTTTATTCAGATAACCCAGGATAACCTTGTTTTCTTAAGGTCTACTACCTTGATTCCATCTACAAAATCCTTTTTGTCATGTATGCTATAGCATAACACACTCAAAAGTTCCAGGGATTAGAAAGTTACTAGCTTTGGGGCACTCATTTTGTACAAACCTTACTTATGCACAATGATATATGTACAAGAATAGTCATTGCGGTATTCTTTGTAGTAGAAAATAATGAAAATAACCTAAACATGCATCAGGAGGTGAGTTTCTACATTATGGTCTATATGATGGAATATATGCAGTTGTCAAAAAGAATGTGGCAGCTCTATATGAGTGGCTCATGCCTGTAATCCCAGCACATTGGGAGGCCAAGGCAGGTGGATCACTTGAGGTCAGGAGTTTGAGACCAGTCTGGCCAATACGGTAAAATCCCATCTCTACTAAACACACCCGCATACACACACACACACACACACACACACACACACACTAGCTGGTCGTGGTGGTGGGTGCCTATAATACCAGCTACTTGGGAGGCTGAGGCAGGAGAATCGTGTGAACCTGGGAGGTGCAGATTGCAGTGAGCCAAGATTGCACCACTGCACTCCAACCGGGTGATGGAGTAAGATTTTGTCTTAAAATAAATAAATAAATAAAAAGATCATTTCATTGTATTTGTTGCAAAAAGGAAGAGTATAAATGCTACAATTTGTATGTGTGTGTATTTATACGCATCAATACCATGCAACATACTTTGAAAAGGTATACAAAAAACTGTTGACCACAGTGGCCTCCCAGGAGGGCAGCTGAGAGTCTGGAGGACAGAGCTATCAGAACGGTGCCAGGGCAAGGCACTGATGCTGGAGGGAGCCAGGCTGCCTGGCTCGGCTCCTTGCTATGGCCAGTGTGAGCTTGGAAAGGTGATCTCTTTGTGTAACAACTTTCATCATCAGTTTGTGCCTCGGTGTCCTCCTCTGCAAATGGGAATGATCATACCAGCTTTTTGTTGTAAGGTTAAAAAAATTCATGAATATATGCAAAGATTTAGGGCAGAGCTCGGCACAGGGTAAATGCTGTAAAAGTATTTGCTATCATGGTCTGTCCAAGAACACGCAAGTGAATTATGGAGGATTGAGGGGAGATGGTGCCACATTGTTATGCCCAGCAACTCTCATGCAGAACTTCTGAGCCCTCTCTGCTGCTACACCATCTCAGAGTGAGGGTCTGGAGAGGAGGGGCAGTTACTCACCCAAGTCACTCTAAGAAGTAGAGGTTAGGCCATCGAAGCCAGGCCAGGCTGAGCAGGGGCTCCTGGCTTTAGGTCTGGTGGTTCTTTTTTGAGAGAGGGCCTGACTCTCTCACCCAGGCTGGAGGACAATGGTGTAATCACAGTTCACTGCAGCCTTGAACTCCTGGGCTAAAGGGATCCTCCTGCCTCAGCCTCCCAGAGCGCTGGGATTACAAGACTGAGCCACTGTGCCCAGCCAGGTCTAGTGGCTCTTCCATGGCCCCATCAGTGGCAGGAGTGGTCACCAGGGAAGCAGCACATCTCTGCCCTGTTGCTTTCTCACCAATGAGGTGAGAAATTAGGGTTTTAATAACTGCAATAACAATTTTTAGGAGATGTATCAACCCGGGGTCTGTTTTCTGTTCCTTCTCTATGCACTCCCCTTAAATCTCCAGACCCCATGGTACGTGAGCTAGAGCTATTTGAATTGGGCCTTTAACCTCACTTCGTCTCTTGTTGTTGCAGCTATGAAATGGGAGGATTAATATTTCCCAGTTTCCCTGAAAGAGGACTGAGTCACTTTGGTTATGCACCGTTTTCCAACACTCTGAGAAGCAGTCTCAAAGAACTACAGGAACCTTTTTAGAAGCAGTTGTAACTGACTGCCAAGGAACGTTCTGGGCCATGATTCTTTAAGGGAGACATTCAGACCTTCCCGTGATTAATCAAAAGGGAAATAAGGAAAAAGGAAATCATGAATTTGTACTAAATCGCTACACTTGGAGCAGACAATGGCTCTTGGCAATTCTTTCCCAGTACTTGTTCTGCCAAAGGGAGAAAAGGAAATAACGTATTGAGAATTTCTTCCCCTCTCTCTGTCTCCTGATCTCTTATTTTTTCTTCTAAAGGTCAAACATATTGGCTGAGCCGCCTTGACAAATACCTGCCCTCCAGTCGGAGGCTGAATGTCATTGCTAAAAATGAGGAAATGGAGTGAAAGTGGAAGAACTGCAGAGCGTGGGCTCCTGGTGACCGGCCGCGGCTGCGACGCCCACCCCATGCAGACTCTATTACAGCCTTCACAGAAGCAAACACTGTAATCAAGTTTGCAGGATTTCTGCTCCTTTGCTTTTGCTCTCTTTTGACTACATATTTTATTTCAGTGCCGTGGTGAATTATCTACTGGGAGGGGAAGTGGGAAAAAGTGAGGAGAACTCAAGTCCCTTGGGAATCGTAAGAATGTAAGAAGGCACAGTGGCCTTTCTCAGCTGGGAAACAGGACTGCGCAGGTCTCCTTTTTTCCATCTTACTAGGGTACTGGTAAAGTCGGCGGATACTTGTTAAGTGTGGCTTTTGTGATGCTTCCAGCATGTAGCAGCAATCTTCCCAGATGTAGCTGAGGCCCAAACCCAGGGAACCGCATGCCAAACAGAGGGGACACTTGACCTCCCTAACTGGACGCGAACGCCTCCTCTGTGAAACCCTCCTTTGTGAAGCTTGGTAGAGCTAGGAAAGGCTTGGGCTTTGCTGATGTGGTTGCTTCTCAGCTCCTAAACAGAGTGGGATGTAGCATCTGAATAAGGGCTTACCCTGGCTTCAGAGGAACCAGACAGAGACTCAACCCAGGGCCAAGCTTGTTGCTAATTGAAATGGGCTTACCTGTCCCCAGCACCTGCACAACAAGACTCACCCAACATGCCCACCACTGCTATGGCAGGTACCTCTGTGATGCTCCATCTGAATGGTCTACAAGACTTCACAGGCTGGGCACAGGTGGCTCACGTCTGTAATCCCAGCACTTTGGGAAGCCAGAGTGGGAATTAGTTCAAAGTGGGCCATGAGTTCAAGACCAACCTGAGCAACACAGCAAGACCCTGTCTCCATAAAAACTTACAAATTAGCCGGCATTATAGCATATACCTATAATCCCAGTGACTCGGGAGGCTAAGGTGGAAAGGATCACTTGAGCCCAGAAGTTCAAAGTTATAACAAGCTATGATTGCGTCACTACACTCCAGCCAGAGCAACAGAGTGAGACTCTGTCTTTAAAAAAAAGAGTAACACAACTTTAACACAACTTCCAAAAATGCATCTGCCTTGGGAGCCATGAGAGAAACTGCTTCCATTCGACAAATGAGCAATGGCCAATGCTACTTTGGGTCCCATGGCCAATGTTTGCCTAACATTAGTAAATCACTCCTGTTTATGCTGGGGTTTTGCAGTTATTTTCTCTGGAAGTTCTGTGTTGTGAATTAGCTGGAAGGCGGCAGAGTCTGGGGAGCTTCTTATGAGACGCAAATAGCTGAAGGGAGTGGGCAGACAGCCATAAGCCTTCCTACTCCTTGGGGATCGTTGGCCAAAGAAAAGTAAGGTTCTGGCTGCGAGTGACATCTGGAGAGCAATTTTACTTTTATTTCTGCATTTTATAATGTTCATTTTTTATTGACTAGGGAGATACAGTTTATGATTAAAAAATATTGACTTGTCATAGAGTCATTCTTGTTGCATTCATTTTGGCATCGGATTACCTGGGATCGAATTCCTGCTCTGGCATAACTCTGCCATCTTTAGCACTTAATGTACATGAGCTCTCTAAATGTCATAGCAACCCTGCAAGGCAGGCACAATAAGTATCTCCATTGCACAGACTGGACAACTAAAGCTTAAGAAGGTTAAGAGATGTCCTCAGAATCACAGAATATGCAAATGCATGAGCAGGCATTTGATCCTAGGCAGTCTGGTTCCAAAATGAACATAACCAGAATGGGCACTGAAATAGTTATGACGCTAACCATCCCCCATGTTAGCCAGCTCCAGCTGCCATGACCAAGTGCCACAGACTGGGTGGCTTAAACAACAGACATTTATTTTCTCACAGTTCTGGAGGCTGGAAGTCTGAGATCAAGGTGTTGGCAAGGTTGGTTTCTCCGGAGGCCTCTCTCCATGGCTTGCAGATGGCCGCCTTCTCCTGTGTCCTCACATGGTCTCCCTCTGAGTGTGTGAGCATCCCTGGGGCTCTGTGTGTGTCCTCATCTGCTTACAGGGACATCAGACATACTGGATTAGGGCCCACTCCAGTCATGTCATTTTAACTTGGTTACCTTTTTAAAGATCTTGTCTCCAAATACGGCCGCATTCTGAGGTGCTGTGTGTTAGGGCTTCAACATGCGAATTTTGGAGGACATGATTCAGCCCCTCACACTCCCATTTCTCAGGTAAGGAAACTGAGGCACAGAGCAGTTAGGTCACACAGAACGTCAAAGGCAGAGCTGGCATTTCAACCCCGGGCAGACCAGTCCGAGGGTTCTGCTACCATCCTCTATGCCACAGTTTCCCCGGCTCTAGTGCTGGGTCAGACCATTTCTTTACAACTTGAGGCCATGACGCTGGCTGTTAGGAAACACAGGTGCTGGGATTCAGGAGAGCTGGGAGAGTGCTAGCATCATCACCCTATATCCAAGGCAAGAAAATAAAGGTAAGTTGGAGATTGAGTTTCTGATCTCGGGTCTTACAATACATCTGCAGAGAGAAGAGAAGTTTCTAGAAAGCAAGCCCTCTGGGTCAGATCCCTCCAAGGGAACCTCTGCACCCTGGCCCTAAAACCTGGCCCCATTAAGTGTTCAAGCCTGGAGTCAGAGAGAGTGGGTTCCCTGGGCCTTGAGCAAATTGCTTAACAGTTTGAGCCTCTGTTTCCTCAGTGAGAAAGATACATAAGGCTGATGGTGAGTTTTCTGCGATGAGGCACGTTTCCAGCACTCTGCACAATGCCTGGCACACAGCAGGCTGTCCGTAACTGCAAGCGATCATGATTGGGATCCCACCTCCCAGGCCACCTGCAGGGACACCAGGAGGAGCAAGGACATTGGTCATGCCCAGTCTGTGAGGAGGTGGCACCAAGCGGCAGCCGTGAGTCTTGAGCTGAGCTATAATCTCCCTGGAACAAGGATATTGGAGCTCGATTCTACTCCTCCCGGTTGCAGGCAGAGCCAAATACACTGAGAGACTTAACATTCCAGATTAATTCTTTCCTCCAGTGGTTTGCAAAAGCTGTGAGTTTGAAAAGAAACAAGCTCAAACTTTGATAGTAAGAGTGGGGAAGTGGGAGATGATATCATTTCAGACAAGCATGGGGTTGGTGGACATTTCTCAACAAAGCCCCAGTGGCACAGGCTGTATTTGGGCTCTCCTGCTGCAATGAGGGGTCAGCAAGGTTGCCTCGCTGGGAACCAAAGTCATCCTGGTTTCCTGTCTTGGGATCTCAGGTGGCTAGAATGAGCTGCTATTCCACAGGAGGGAAGAAAGCAGCCCCAGGAAGCCTGGCCTCGAGGACTGTGAGGTGTGGTGGGGTCTTGCTATGCCCTGGACTGGACAAGAAGCACCCTGGGCTCAGGACACAGACAGACCTTCAGCCACCTGCATCTGTGGCCCAGGGCAGGCCCTTTATCTGATAGCCCTGAGGTGCCCCTCTCCTCACCTGGGAAACAAAACCAACACAATCTGCATAGCCTCCTCCTCTGGGACATTGGGAGGATTAAATAAGATCAGGTACATGCAAAGTGTTTCAAAAATAACCAAAAGGTAGGTGCTGCGCGGAATCCAGGCTGCTCATGTTACTGTGTGTTTCCCATCCCCCAGGAAATCAGCCTCATGTGCCCCAGTGCAGGTGACAGAGCTCTGAACAATTCACACTGCCTGAAATATGCAGAAAACATAACTGCAGTAAGCTCAGGACAATAGATTTCCTCTCATTCTTTTTTGTAGAAGGTGGGTAAAAATAATGATATGCGATTATTATAATCACAAGCTCCATGAAATTAGCAATTTAGCCAACATGTATTAAGAAACGACGAGGTGGAAGATTGTGCTGGCTACTGTGGAGGCGTTCAGGGTAACCAAGCATATTTCTTATTTCCAAGATGTTTATAGACTAGAGACGGAAGAGCAGCTTTCACTGTACCTGTGTGTTCACTTTTCCTTTTATTCAATCAGTAAGCATCTATTTAATGCATAACATCAAGCCCTATGCCAAGGCTTCACACAATATAAAAATACATGAACATCATAAATGATTTGATAGAACAAAGTACACAGGGAGCATAGAGAAGGGAAGGTTAATCCTGACTTAGGAAATCAGAGACAGCTTCCTGGAGGAGGCAACACATAAGCTGTCTTTAACTGATGGCTGAACTTCTGATGCTTAGAGATAGGAGAAAAGCCCCAAAGAGAAAAGGAGGTTAGAATGCAGGCAACCACTCAGGAGGGCCCCTGCCGGCCTCAGTATGGGTAGGTGCTTGTCTCGGTGTAGCTGGGGTGAAGGCAAGAGTCGTCCCGGCTCAGAGCTGTTGAAGGGCCTCAGCTCCCCACCCAAGCCCCAGAGCTGGGCCCCCGTCCCTCTTTCCCATGATTCAGTTTTGCCCCATTTCCCACAGCAAACTGGAGGTGAAGAAGAAATTCTTTTTCTTTTCTTTTTTTTTTTGAGACAGTCTCATTCTGTCACCAGGCTGGAGTGCAGTGGCACAATCTCAGCTCTCTGTAACCTCTGCCTCCCAAGTTCAAGCAATTCTTCTGCCTCAGCCTCCCAAGTAGCTGGAACTACAGGCACGCACCACCACGCCCAGCTAATTTTTGTTTTCTTGTTTTTGTTTTT
Source organism: Cheracebus regulus (assembly GCA_963574635.1). Lineage (NCBI taxonomy): Eukaryota > Metazoa > Chordata > Mammalia > Primates > Pitheciidae > Cheracebus > Cheracebus regulus. The sequence continues at coordinate 6,009 of CAUYQU010051561.1, read as the reverse complement.
AGTAGAGATGAGGTTTTGCCATGTTGGCCAGGCTGGTCTCGATCTCCTGACCTCATGATCTGCCCACCTTGGCCTCCCAAAGTGCTGAGATTACAGGTGTGAGCCACCGGGCCCAGCCAAGGAAGTGAATTCTTAACCACAGTCACTCCCCCTCGCCACCACTGCTCTCAGGTGGGAACCCTGGGGCCCTCTCGATGGGTTTCACTGTAGACACCGCCGACTGTCCTTTTCATCAACACTGACCAGGCACTGTGTCCCTCACTTCGCTGAGCTCCTCCCCCAGCTAGCTCCTGGCTCCTCCCTGGGTCTGCATGCTCTCCCACTCTCCTTTAGGTGGCTCTGAGTGGAATGGGGACAAGACAACGTTTGTTCCTACTAGAGCATAATCCCAGGGCAATATTGTGCAAAGGGCCAGGAGTTTCTTTCCTTCCTCTTGCCAAACCTCCCAACAGGTGTGGTGCAGGAGGTGCAGGGAGCAGCGCTGACTTCTGAATCCTCGACTGCAGAGCCATTGAGGGGGTCCGAGCTGGGCACCTGTACTTTCTCAAGGAGACTCTTGAGTCAAGGGCACAGGGATGGGGGGAGGGACTGGGCAGCAGCAACGTCTGGAGGCTGCTTGGCAATGCAAGGGAGACGCAGGGAAGACCTGGACTCCCGGTGAGCCAAACTGAATGGAAAGAAGTGAAGACACGTGAGACACGTTGTCAGCGAGACCCTAAAGAATTTGCCAGTGGCCTGCAATTGGCAGGTTTGAGTGAGGCAAGAGGGACAGACCATCGGAGATCTTGAGGCGGGGTGACTAGGAAGGTGACTGTCCAGGAATCCCAGCTAAGGAAGGAGGGAAAGAGAAGACGTTCTGCAACTCGTGGGGTTGGGGATAGAGGAGGAAAAACAGCTGGGAGCCTCTGAGGGGAGCAGAGCTGGGCACCTATGTGTGGCCTGAGGAGAAATTGACAGGCTGGACACCCGCTTCGGGCCACCTGGAGGGCATCAGCCCCCAACACTCAGCACAGAGCCCAGCCACAGGCCAGGGAGGGAGGAGAACATGAGGCCCACCTCGCAGCGTTTCAGCAATGGCAGCAGAACATCCTGTCCAAGCTGCCTGCAGGCCTCCTGCCCTCTCCTCCCGAGGGAAACTCCCAGGAAAGGCCTGGCCGCAGTAAAGGTGCTGTGTTCTCAGACTGGAACCATTTCTGCCCATCGTAGATGTCTGTCCTGTAGGTAACCCTATGATACATCCTGGATGTTCCTACATGCTCTAGCATGAAACCACAGTCTCAGAGACGGTGAAACTTAGCTCAGGGAGATTCTTTGGAAAAATAATGGATTATCACAAGAGTTTTTCACATGGTGTGGGGATCGAAACTCACCCCAAATTCTACGAGAAGGCAGACTGCAGGATAAAATGCTAACTTAAAAAAAATTATTTCCATAGGTATTTGGGGGAACAGGTGGTATTTGGTTACATGAGTAAGTTCTTTAGCGGTGATTTGTGAGATGTTGGTGCACCCATCACCTGAGCAGTACACATTGTATGCAAAGTGTAGTCTTTTATCCCTCCCCTCCTTCCCAGCCCTTCCCCCCAGAGTCCCCAAAGTCCATTGTGTCATTCTTATGCCTTTGCATCCTCATAGCTTAACTCCCACTTACAAATGAGAAAATACGACGCTTGGTTTTCCATTCCTGAGTTACTTCACTTAGAATAATGCTCTCCAATCCTATCCAGGTGCTGCAAATGCCATTAATTAATTAATTTTTTTTTTTTAGTGGCTGAGTAGTATCCCATCAAAAATACTGGCTTGTGCCAAAAGGCTAGGCGTGACAGGAGTTCCTATTTGCTTCCCGTGTCTGGTTAGCCCCAATGGTGTCTGTCTCCATCCTGCCTAGGATAACACTGAGAATCGCCTTAACTTCCTACACCCAGGTATGAGCAAATGGCCTGCAGGAGACTTGAAGGAGCTTAGCTTTCTTTTTGTCTTGAACACACATGCAGATAGGTGAATCGAAGGGTGAGGAAGCAAAAATGCCTTTCCTGACCTTCGTGGAGAAGCAGAGCTGGCCTGGCTGGACTACACATTGTTATTATTGGTTCCCAGTCGCTGGGCATCTACCTGAAGGCCCCAGGAGGCTTCCTAGAGAATCTTTTTCCTCCCTACATGTCCCCACCATAATCCATACCCCTTGTATCAGTTTGCTAGTGCTGCTGTGTAACAAAGCACCACCATCTGGCTGGCTGAAGCCAGGTAAACTTGTTGTCTTTCAGTTCTAGAGGCCAGAATTCTGAGATCAAGGCGTTGGCAGGCTTGGCTCCTTTTCAAGGCAGTGAGAAGGCATCTGCTGCATACCTCTCCCCTAGCTTGTGATGGTTTGCTGGCCGTCTTTGGCATTCTGTGGCTCATGGAAGCACCACCCTCATCTCTGCCTTCATCTTCACAGGGTGTTCCCCCTGCATGCGTGTCGGCCTCCAAATTTTCCCTTTTTATAAAGACTCCAGGATGACCTCATCTTAGCTAATTATATCTGCAGTGACCCTATTTCCAAATAGAGGTCTCATTGAGGGTTGGGGCATTAGCACTTGAACATGTAAATGGGAAGGCAGTGCCCAATTCAGCCCATCCCATGCCTCCTCTCTCTCTCTTCCAAAACCTTTCACAAAGCCTCATTCCTAGAAGGAATGAGGAATGGTAACAACCACGATCCTCCCCTCCCATGATCTGCTCCACAATGGAAGATCAGAACCTTCAGCTGCTGGAGGAAGCATTGTGGCAGAAACGTAGGTCCCCATCCAGGCTGAGCTGAGCTTGGCTTTCTGGAGCACAGAAACCTCAACACACCAAGCTGCTGCTGGCTGTCACCTTGCCAGGCCCACTATGCTCAGACACGCATCACTCCATCCTCTGGAGCCTGCAAAGGCAAGACCCACCGAGAAGGCAGTCTTCCTGTCCAGGATGCTCTTCCCTGAGAGAAGTGGATTTATTCTTTTTTTTTCTTTTTTGAGACAGAGTGTTGGTCTGTCACCCAGGCTGGAGTACAGTGGTGCGATCTCGGCTCACTACGACCTCCACCTCCCAGGTTCAAGTGATTCTCCTGCCTCAGCCTCCCGAGTAGTTGGGATTACAGGTGCATGCCACCATACCCGGCTAGTTTTTGTATTTTTAGTAGAGACAGGGTTTCAGCATGTTGGTCAGGCTGGTCTCGAACTCATGTCCTCATGATCCACCCACCTTGGCCTCCCAAAGTGCTGGGATTAAAGGCGTGAGCCACTGTGCCCAGCCATATTTATTCTTAAGTTCAGATGTTTGTTTGTCTACCCACTTAAAACACTCTGTTGAATAAAAATTACTCAAAGAACATATGGAGCCCTTGTACGTGTAAAACAACGAATACCATTCTGTTCCTGGAGCTGACTGCTCATCAGATGGTTTTCCCTTGCTCTTCTAAATTGCCTTCCCCACTCGGCACCCTGCTCTGACCTCTTACCCGTGATCAAAACTCATGGGTAAGAGGAAGGGCCTCTTTGGAAGGGCCCTGTGGTTCAAGGCCAGGAGCTCGTGTCTGACTGCAGCAGTCATCTTAGACTCCCAGAAGGTGATCTGCAGAGAAGTGGAGTGGGTGATGCCTGCGGCCCAAGGGGCTATCCCCAGGGGAGTAACAGCCAGGAGCATCTGATGCCTGTCACTGAACCCACAGTTCCTTTAAAGGAGCTTCAGAGTATCTGTGGGGAAGGGCAATCTTTAAGTGGCACTAGGGCTGGAAGGGGAGAGCTAGGTATTCATCTGGAAGCCACATTTGCATAGCAAACACAATGGCTTTGCAGGAAGAATATCCTCATTCAGATGACAGTTGATTACAAAAGGTGTTCAATGCTTATACACTGTGGGTGGGAATGAAAATGGGTTCAGCCACTGTGGAAAGCAGTTTGGAGATTTCTTAAAGAACTAAAAATAGACCTACCATTTGAGGCACCCATCCCATTCTTAGGTGTATACCCAAAAGAAAATAAGTCATTCTACCAAAAAGACACCTACACTCATATGTTTATTGCAGCATGATTCACAATAGCAAAGATGTGGAAGCAACCTAGTTGGCATCAGCAGTGGATAAAGAATAGCCAGTGCATATACAACATGGGAAACTACAGAGCCGTGAAAAAGGGCCGGGTGTGGTGGCTCACGCCTGTAATCCCAGCACTTTGGGAGGCCGAGGCACGCAAATCACAAGGTCAGGAGTTTGAGACCAGCCTGGTGAACATGGTGAAACCCTGTCTCTACTAAAAATACAAAAAAATTAGCTTGGTGTAGTAGTGGCGGGTGCCTGTAATCCCAGCTACTTGGGGGGCTGAGGCAGGAGAATCACTTGAACCCAGGGAGCGAAGGTTGCAGTGAGCTGAGATCACACCACTGCCCGCCAACCTGGGCAACAGAGCAAGTCTAAAGGAAAAAACAAGGAAGTCGTGTCCTCTGCAGCACCATCGAAGCAGCTGGAGGCATTCTCCTAAGCAAAATAATGCGGAAACAGAAAACCAAATGATCACGTAGTCTCCCTTATACGTGGGAGCTAGCCCCCAGTACACATGGATGTGAAGGTGGAAACATAGACACTGGGGACTCCAAACTGTCCTTTCTCAGTCCTGTCCTCTCTCTGGCCAAATGGAGGAGGGAGAAGGAGGGGCAAGGACAGGAAAGCTTTCAATGCATGCCCCATTCACTATCCGGGTGATGGGTCAGAGGAAATGCTCAACTGAACCTCAGCACTATAAAACATGCCCTTGTAACAAACCTGCACATGCACCTCTTGAATTTAAAATTTTAATTTTAATTTATATATATAACATATATATATATGTATATTTACTTGTAAGTTACTAACTTGAGGAGGGGTCCATAGCCCACGTCGGCTCCAATGGGCTCTTCAAGTTAGTACCCCACTCCTGGGTTCCAGCTGTGCCCTGAACCACCCCCTTCTCCTTTCTTCTTTGTCTTGGTCTTTTTGGGCTGCTGTAACAAATTACCATAGATTCAGTGGCTTAAACACAGAAATTTATTCCTCTCGGTTCTGGAGGCTGAAAATCCCACATCAAGGCACCGGCGGATTTGGTGCTTCATGAGGGCTGCATCCTGATGGCCATCTTCTTGCTGTATCCTCCCGTAGGGGGAAGACAGAGGGAGAGCCACCTCCTATTTCTCTTCTTTTAAGGGCTTTAATCCCATTCGCAAGGACCCTGCCCTCATGAACACTGCCTAAAAGGCCCCACCTCCTCATACCATCCCCCTGGGGGTTAGAATTTCAACACATGAAATCCTAGGTGGACACAAACACTGTGCACAATGCCTGCCTCCATGGGCTGGTCAATTATCTCCTCCTGCTTCCTGATAAGAAACACCTTCTGGCCAGGTGCAATGGCTCACACCTGTAATCTCAGCAATCTGGAAAGCCAGGGCAGGAGGATCTGTTGAGCCCAGGTGTTTGAGACCATCCCGGTCAAAATAGTAAGACCCTGTCTCTACAAAAAAAAAAAAAAAAAAAAAAAAAAATTTAATTAGCCAGATGTGCTGATGCATGCCTGTGGTCTCAGCTACACAGGAGGCTGAGGTGGGAGGATTGCTTGATCCCCTGCAGGTCCAGGCTGCAGTAAGCCACGATCGCACTACTGCACTCCAGCCTGGGTGACAAAGTAAGACCCAATTTTTTTTTTTTTTTTATGAAAGAGAGAAAGAAAGAGGAAGAGATTTTAGAAAAAGAGAGAAAAGGAGAAAGAAAGAAATAGCAAAAGAAAGAAAAAAAAGAATGAAAGAGAGAAAGAAAGAGGAAGAGAAAGAGGGAGAGAGAATGGGATTCTTGTTTTATTGCCCAGGCTAGAATACAGTTTAAAATGGGGATTAAAAACCTCTTTTATGCCAATAATTTGTTTAACAATGGAGACAGGAAGGAATAGGGGATGAAAATAACAAATAAGCAGCCAACCAATATTTTATTTAAACCTGTGAAATGCTATGCAATTGCTGGGGA
>CAUYQU010051560.1:0-12460 GCA_963574635.1 Cheracebus regulus | reverse complement strand
AGCGAAGGGAAGGGGGATGGGGAGGAGGGAGGAAGAGCTTGGAGAAACGGAAGGGAAAGGTCATCAAAGAAATACCCTACTAATTGAATAGTTCAGAGATTCCATATGTAAAATAACTTTTAAATCTCACATTGTAGCGGGACGCGGTGGCTCACGTCTGTAATACCAGCACTTTGGAAGGCTGAGGTAGGTGGATCACCTGAGCTCCGGAGTTCAAGACCAGCCTGACCAACGTGGAGAAACCCCTGTCTCTACTAAAAAAACAAAATGAGCCGGGCGTGGTGGCGCATCGCATGCCTATAATCCCAGCTACTCGGGAAGCTGAGGCAGGAGAATCGCTTGAACCCGGGAGGCGGAGGTGGTGGTGAGCCGAGATCCGCCATTGCACTCCAGCCTGGGCAACAAGAGCGAAAGCCTGTCTCAAAAAAAAAAAAAATCATTATTGGCTGGGCACGGTGGCTGACGCCTGTAATCCCAGCACTTAGGAGGCTAAGGCGGGCGGAGAGTTCAAGACCGCCCAGGCGGAGAGTTCAAGCCTGGGCAAGGTGGCCAAACCCCATCTCGACAAAAAAAAAAAAAAAAAAGCCGGTTGTAGTAGCCGGCGCCTGTGGTCCCAGCTATTCGGGAGGCTGAGGCAAGAGAATCGTTTGAACTGGAAGGTGGAGGTTATGGTGAGTTGAGATCGCACCACTGCACTACAAGCCTGGGCAACAGAACGAGACTCCATAAAAATTAAAAAATAAATAAAAAGAGGGTTACAGCTCTTTTAGAATTTGTCTAGCAGGCTTTCCGGTTTTTGCCGGAAAGCCCCTCTCGAAATAAAAAAAGAAAAGAAAAAAATAAAAAACTTTTAAGCCTTACATTGTGGTACCGTTAAAGATGTAATCCCTTTCCTCACTCATCATAAGAGATCATAATAGTTACAACCAACACTCCTGTAACAAGATACAGCTTAACAAGAGAAAAGCGTAACATGTATGTCATCAACGTTTTATGTGACAGAGAAACTTTCAGAAATTAAGACCCAAAGACTCAGGGGAAACTTTATTTTCATGCCAAGGTTCGATGGAAAACAAATATGTAGAAACATGCTTAGTCAAGGGTGTGTGTTAATGGCGGCTGAGTGAGGGAAACCCAGCAAGGCCCGTCGGTTCGGATTCTCCCTGACCTTTGTGAAGCATTCCTTCCTCCCGGGTATGGGGCAGGAACCCTCTAGAAGGAGGGTCTTCAAAGGAAAAAGGAGAAGAAAAGAGACTGACCTTTCTAGGTATTATGGCTGGCTTTGGGGCACAGGCTTTCTAGCTTCTATGACCCGCCTTGGGGAAGAGGAATTCACTCGCTTTTAGGGAGAAAGAGCAGGGAGAGACAGAAGGACAGAAGGCCAAGGACTTTGCTTCTGCGACCTTCTAATCTCCTTTAGTTCAAAGTACTCAGCATGTCAAAGTGCCATATTTTGGGGTATGTTTTCTGAGCCCCCAACAACTCAAAAAAGGTTAACAACAGGCCAGGCTTGGTGGCTTATACCTGTAATCCCAGCACTTTGGGAGGCCGAGGTGGACGGATCACCTGAGGTCCAGAGTTCGAGACCAGCCTGGCCAACATGACGAAACCTCATCTCTACTAAAAATACAAAAATTAGCCGGGTGTGATGGCGTGTGCCTGTAATCCCAGCTACTCCAGAGGCTGAGGCAGGAGAATCACTGGAACCCAGGAGGCATAGGTTGCAGTGAGCCAAGATTGCACCACTGCACTCCAGCCTGGGCGACACAGCAAGACTCCAGCTCAAAAAAAAAGGATTAACAACATATGCAAGTTCATATAGTTAGGATTCAGACTTAACCACCAGACCCACACTGTCTTCCAAATCACGTTTTTAGTACTTAGGAGCAGCTTTATTCTGTGCCCTTCTTTCCCCTCTTAACATTTCACGTGTGCAATCCCTTTCACCAGACTGTGGGTCTCCCCGTGAGCCACAGACAGCCTTTTCAGTATTAAATACAGTCCCTCCCAAGGCTCCACCATGGTTTGTCGGTGGAGTTGGAAGCAATGGAGGAAAGGGACTTAGGAAGAGGAAGTACCTGAGCCTCTGGAGAAGGGAACAAGAAGCAAAGCCAGAATCTGAGAACGCAGTTAAAACTCTGCCTTGCTGCAGACAGGAGCAGCACCACCATGTCCAGCCCGCACCTGAATCCAGAATAAGAAAGGGAGTCCTGGGTGGCCCACACAAAGCCAGTCACCCTCTGCCTGTGGCTGCGCCTGCCAGGTCCTGAGCAGAGAATCATGACCCCCTCCACTAGGACAGGAACCTGCCAACCCCAAGGCAGGGAAAGGAGGGGAATCTTAGCCCCTTAGGGCAGACCCTTAGAGGTCATTTACTCCCATTCCCACATTGTACCTGGAGGGAAACTGAGCACAGGAGAGGGCAGACATTTATCCAAGTTCACACAACAGATAGAGACAGAACCTGGCCTGAAGCCAGGTTTCCTGACCCAGGAAGGGCAAACCTAAAGTTCCTCCCACTTCCTCCAATCTGCAGTCCCCTTTGGAGAACAGCCCCATGGACTAAGGCCTCAGAACCTTCAGTTCTCCTCCCCTGCAATCCCCCTAACCTCCCCCCACCCACCCTCCACCACAGCTCTGACTTCCTCTGGGAGCCAGATGGGGAAGTGCGCACCATGTACCACAGTGGGCCGTGTGAGCAACTGAGGGAGAGGGGACAAAATGTGAGGTCTCAACTGGACACCTCACAGGTCGGCCTCAGTGGCCAGATGGAGACGTCGTGGCTGCTCCACCTTTAGGTTTCCCAAGGCCAGGTAGAAGCCTGAGACAGACCACACAACAGCTGGTTAAAAGCAAAGTTATAAGACCCCAAGCCAAAAGGAAGCTCAGAGACCTCAGATCATCCTCTCTCATCTGGTAGTGCTACTGACATGTCAGGGCTGGTTAACAACAGAGCCTGAAACTCTTTCTTTCTTTCTTTCTTTTTTTTTTCTTTTTTTGAGACAGAGTCTCATTCTGTCACCCAGGCTGGAATGCAGTGCCACAATCTCGGCTCACTGCAATCTCCGCCCACCAGGTCCAAGTAGTTCTCCTGCCTCAGTCTCCTGAGTAGCTGGGATCACAGGCACACGCCACCACGCCTGGCAGATCTTTTTGTTTTGTTTGTTGTTGTTACTATTTTATTTTTATTTATTTATTTTTTTGAGATGGAGTCTCTCTCTGTCACCCAGGCTGGAGTGCAGTGGTGCAACCTTGGCTCACTGCAACCTCTGCCTCCCAGGTTCAAGCAATTCTCCCACCTCAGCCTCCTGAGTAGCTGGGATTACAGGCGCATACCACCATGCCCAGCTAATTTTGTTTTTATTGGGTTTTTTTTTTTTTTTTGTATTTTTAGTAAAGACAGGGTTTCACCATGTTGATCAGGCTGGTCTTGAACTCCTGACCTCGTGTTCCACCCACCTCAGCCTCCCTAAGTGCTGGGATTACAGGCATGAGCCACCGCACCAGGTTTTTTTGTATTTTTTGGTAGAGACAGGATTTCACCATGTTGGCTAGGCTGGCCTTGAACTCTGACCTGAAGTGATCTGCCTGCCTGGGCCTCCCAAAGTGCTAAGATTACAGGCGTGAGCCACTGCACTCGACCTTTTTTTTTTTTTTAAGTATTCCTCCTTCTTCATACCTAGAGGAATATGTCAGTGTTTTTGAGAGAAACTTTTGCTGCCTTTCATCTCCTCGCCTGTAACTCAACAGTAATAAGCTACTTCATCCGCCTCCTCCTGAACCCCATGAGGACAGAACTTTAATAAACAATATAAAAGCAATAAGTAGATTATTATTAATTTTTTTCTTTGCCAAGTCAGTAGATGCTTAAATCCTCTTTTAAAAAAAGAAAACAATAAAAAAGCCTTCTGAACCATCTGCGTGTTGGCAACAAGAGCTGTGAAGCTCCTCAAACCCTCTGGCTCTCTTGTGCCGTTCCTAGCTATGTACCCTCAGGGAAATACTCTAGAAGTGAAGGAATATTTTGTCCAAAGTGTTCACAGAAGGGTGCTTTAGAACAGTGGAAGCTGGAAAGATCCCAAGTACTGAACAATGAAGAAATGACTGAGGAAACTGGCTGGACAGAGCAACGGTACTAAAGCAGCTTTGAAGTAGGAGGAGGAGGGAGCAAGGGCTAGGCTGCAGCAAGTCTGCCAGGAATGTGGGTCTCAAGAAACATGGGCAGAGCAAGAGACCAAACCCCATCTGCTAGTAAGCCCTGCTGCTGACTTCCCAGAGAGGACGGCAGAACTGGTGGGGAGCTTCAAGATCCTGCATCCCACAGGGCACAGTGGCTCACTCCTGTAATCCCAGCACTTTGGGAGGCACAGGCAAGCAGACCACTTGAGGTCAGGAGTTCGAGACCAGCCTGGACAACATGGTGAAACCCCCATTTCTACTAAAAAAATTAGTCGGGTATGGTGAAATGTACCTGTAATCCCAGCTACTCGGGAGGCTAAGGCAGGAGAATCGCTTGAACCTGGGAGGCGGAGGTTGCAGTGAGCCGAGATCCCAAGATCACACCACTGCACTCTAGCCTGGGTGACAGAGCGAGAGTCTGTCTCGAAAAAAAAAATCCAAAAAACAAAACAAAAGATCCTGCAGCCTGCAGCACCCCAAAGATGGGATGCAGGGGCAGCCACAGCCCTCCACCCTGTTCCTCTTCCTCCCACAGACGCAGGATTGCAGCCAGGAGGGGAACAGAGAATTGGAAGCAAGGAGGAAATTCTGACTTTGGATTAACTCATCTTGCATTATTTCACTCATGGAAATGTCCACATTATAATTTTTAAAGAACAAAATTAACGTAGGAAAATTTAAAAGAGAAAAGAAAATACCTTCCACCTCCACCCTCTGGGAGCTCAAATCTTCAAGGAAGTGAAAAGACATGTTTTCCTTAGAAATATGAGCCATGCTTAAGGGTTCTTGATGGCCTTCCAGTTCTGGATCTCAGTTCTGCATGAGGCCCCAATTTTTGTGTCTGGGATCTCTTGAAATCCCCACCTGCTAGACCCTTTCAATAATTTTCCAGCTGGGAATATTTTGTCCAAAGTGTTCACAGAAGGCTCATGCCTGTAATCCCAGCAATTTGGGAGGCCAAGATGAGAGGATCATTTGAGCCCAGGAGTAGGACTAGCCTGGGCAACATGGAGAAACCCTGTCTTTACCAAACAAAAATGCAAAAGTTCGCCAGGTGTGTTGACACACGCCTGTGATCCCAGCTACTGTGGAGGCTGAGGTGGGAGGATGGCTTGAGACCAGGAGGTTGAGGCTGCAGTGGCGCACCTCTGCATGCCAGCCTGGGCAACAGAGCAAGCCCCCATTTCAAATAATAATGAAGATGTTCCCTGTGGCCCCAGATGGCTTCCATCTGTTACTCTTTCTACATCTGAAAGTTCCTGGCCAAGACAGCCAAGGAGACAAGACGTGGCTACCGTTAAGCCCCAGCCCACCTGCTTGGCTCCAAAGCTCCACCCCGCTCCCAAAACAGCCACCCTGTAACCCCGAATGCCCTGGAAACCTACCGTGATCCCTTGCCCCGTCGAAGACAATGACAGGCTCCCTCCCTCCAGCATCTTCCTCCTTGAGACCTGCAGGCCCTCCAGGCTATGCTTGTCCTTCTGCCTAGAATGAGACCTCAGGCATCACTCAAGGCAGGCTCAGGCTGTCCCAGGGACACTTCTCCCATCACCCACCAATTCCCAGCCTCTGACATCTCCTCCTATACCCCCACCCACCCTGGGCTGCTGGAGCACTCTGCAGTGCAGCCAAGCTCACTACGCCCTCTGTGCTTCTCCGCACCTCCTTAGCCTCCCCTGTGGCAAAGTCTGCTACACCCTCTCAGATTCTTCAACCCTCTCTCCTTGACTTGATAGTTACTAATCAGACTCCCTATTTCTAAGAGGGAGCATGGCCACCTAGAATAAAAGCTACATATCCCTGGTCTAGGAAGAAAATTCTTGAATGAAAAAAAAAAACTACACCTCCCAACCTCCCTTGCAGCCATGGTATTTCATTGTGGCCAATGAAATAAAAGAACAAGTACACAATTTGTGACTTCTAGGTACTGTTCTTTAAAGGAAGGAATATATCCAGTGTAAATATTCAAATATTTAACAAACGGTACTGCCAGTTCACTAGCCATAGTGCTGGGGGAATGTTCTAGAAGGCCCCAGTTGAGCCAGGCTGCTGTCTTGGAGGGGTGGATAGTTCCTGGGGATGAGCCAGCAGGGGGGGTGTGCATCAGGGGGCTAGCAGCTGTTGCCAGCTGGTACAGAAGTTATTCATAATTTATTTTATTTTATTTATTTATTTATTTTTTGAGATGGAGTCTTGCTGTGTCACCCAGGCTGCAGTGCAGTGGCACATTCTCAGCTCTGCAACCTCCACCTCCCTGGTTCAAGCGGTTCTCTTGCCTCAGCCTCCCAAGTAGCTGGGACTACAGACCTGCACCACTATGCCCACCTAATTTTTGTATTTTTAGTAGAGATAGGGTTTCACCATGTTGGCCAGGCTGGTCTCAAACTCCTGACCTCAGATGATCTGCCCACCTCAGCCTCTCAAAGTATTGGGATTACACGTACCCAGTGCTTTATAATTTAATTACTCTTTATAAATTAATTAGTTGTACTGATAAGTATCAGCTAAATATCAGCCCTACTATAACCTCCTTTCTGTGGCACACTGCCTGGATTGGATTGCAAACATAGTGTCAGGAGCTCAAGCATCCATCCTGGACCATGAGGTAGAAGCCTTGTTAAGGATGACAAAGCAACAAGAGGGACAATCCCTGCTGATTACACCCGCTCTAGGCTGTCCCCTGTAGGTTTTATTTATGTAAGCAAACTCCTATCTTGAATAAGGTTTTGTTATCTTCAGTTTTCTGCTACATTCTCAATCTTTTTTTTTTTTTTTTTTTTTTTTTAAGACGGGATTTCACCATGTTGGTCAGGCTGGGCTTGAACTCCCAACCTCAGGTGATCCACCCGCCTTGGCCTCCAAAGTGCTTGGATTACAGGCGTGAGCCACCATGCCCGGCCCATTCTCAATCTTTTTAACAATGCTTAAGCCCCTATGTAATTTTTAACTTATTTCACACCCATTTACTGTTTTACTCCTTCCCTTTCTCTAAGAAGGAGATGTCCTTCCTCTTCTATGCAAGGCTTTATGTATTTTCCTCCCCTTTGCAAGTTTAGCCACTAAATACTACTGTACTTTTTGCTGATCAGCTCCTGTGACTTTTAGGACAGGACTGATATTCTTTTTTTTTTTTTTTTTCGAGAAGGAGTCTTGCTCTGTCACCAGGCTGGAGTGCCGTGGCGCAATCTCGGCTCACTGCAACCTCCGCCTCCCGGGTTCAAGCAGTTCTTCCGCCTCAGCCTCCTGAGTAGCTGGGACCACTGGCACATGCCACCACGTCTGGCTAATTTTTTTGTATTTTTAGTAGAGACAGGGTTTCACCATGTTGGCCAGGATGGCCTTGATCTCTTGACCTCGTGATCCACCCACCTCGGCCTCCCAAAGTGCTGGGATTACAGGCGTGACCAGCCGCGCCCCGCAGGACTGATATTCTGTCTGTTTTGGTTGTTTGATGCCCATGGCCTTCACTTTGTTTAATCAATTATTTCCTAACTGCTATATCACCAGGAATCATGAGTGAATTTTTTTATTTTTTATTTATTTATTTTTGTTGTTGTTGTTATGGGTTTTTTTATTTTCAGACGGAGTCTCACTCTGTTCCCCAGGCTGGAATGCAATGGTGCAATCTCAGCTCACTGCAACCTCCACCTCCTGGGTTCAAGCAATTCTCCTGTCTCAGCCTCCTGAGTAGTAGCTGGGATTACAGGCGCACGCCACCACACCTGAATTTTTTGTATTTTCAGTAGAGACAGGGTTTCACCGTGTTCCCCAGGCTGGTCTCCAATTCCTGAGCTCAGGCAATCCACCCACCTCGGCCTCCCAAAGTGCTAGGATTACAGTCATGAGCCACCACACCCAGCCTCAGTGAATATGTCTAATATCACCCCTCTGGTACTTTACTTTGTCAATTGTCCTGTCTTTCTTTTTTTTTTTTTTGAGATGGAACCTTGCTGTGTCACCCATGCTAGAGTGCAGTGGCACAATCTCAGCTCATTGCCATCTCCATCCCCTGGGTTCAAGTTATTCTCCTGCCTCAGCCCTCTTTTGTAGCTGGGACTACAGGTGTGTGCCGCCACACCTGGCTAATTTTGTACTTTTGGTGGAGACGAGGTTTCACCACGTTCACCAGGCTGGTCTCAAACTCTTGACCTCAAGTGATCCACCTGCTTCCGCCTCCCAGAGTGCTGAGATTACAGGTGTGGGCCATTGCGCCCAGACCCTTTCCTTTTTAATATCTTCACTGTCTCTCTGTGCACTGACTTTTCCCTGTCAGACGATAAGTATGCATGCCCAAGGCTCTCCCATCCTAAAAGAAATCTTTCCTCACTTTTGACTATCACATAAGCCACTGTGCTGTCTCTTACCTTCCCTTCAGTGCCATCCTCAGTACGGCAGTATACACTCACCATATCTACTACTTCCCTCCTAACTAACTCTAACCTAGCCCACGGATCCCGCAGAGGGCTTCTGGAAAGTAGACAGTCAATTCCTTATTGGAAATTCCACCAGCACCTTCTGTTCCCTTTAGCCGCTGGCACCAGTGGTTTGCTTCTCGTTTCTACAAGTCCTCTCCTCCCGCCCCCACCTTTGGCATCAGTGACACAATGCCACTCTGCAGGAATGCTGAATATGCGCCACACACATCCCCACTGCCCACTTCCTCATTCATGGCAGACACCACCAATAGACCTTGCCTCCTGAAGCCTTCTCAACTCCACTGCTTTCTTTTCTTTTCTTTTCTTTTCTTTTGGGACGGAATTTTGCTCTTGTTGCCCAAGCTGGAGTACAGTGGTGCGATCTCGGCTCACTGCAACCTCCACCTCCTGGGTTCAAGCGAATCTCGTGCCTCAGCCTCCCGAGTAGCTGGAATTGCAGGCACGTGCCACCACACCCAGCTAATTTTTTGTGTTTTTAGTACAGACAGAGTTTCATCATGTTGGCCAGGCTAGTCTTGAACTTCTGACCTCAGGTCATCTGCCCACCTCGGCCTCCCACAGTGCTGAGATTACGGGTGTGAGCCACCACGCCTGGCCATCAGTACTCCACTGCTTTCAAAGTTGGCTCTTGGACTGACATATTTGCCATCTGTCTCAGATGGGGTTGCCTGGGACCCACAGTCTAAGGCTGAGATGGGTAGGCAGGAGTTTACTGGGTTATGTCCTCAGGATCACACCTGCGAGGCAGTGAGGGCAACAAGATAGGGGAAACTGAACTGCAGTGAAGTTGCAACATTGGCCTCAGCCCATACTGCATTGCAGGGATGGTGCTGCAGGATGGTTCTCAACTGGGGTAAGGGGTGTGGGCCTTTATAGCCCAAAGTAATATGTCCCAGGGAAGGGAGAATAAGCTTGGATGAGGGGCTCCTTTGGCTGAGGAGAATTCCTGGAGAGGGCACAATCGTGAGCCCTCAGCAGACAGCCCCATGGTGAAGAGGCAGGGGTAGCTTGGTCCTGAAAGGAGGATCCGTGTAGTACTGTCCACCATGATACTCTACTTGTGCTCCGTCATCCTTCAACTTCTCTGACCATTTCTTTACATCAAGCTTGTCCAACCCGTGGCCTGCAGGCCACGTGCAGTCCAGGATGGCTTTGAATGCGGCCCAACACAAATTCAAAAACTTTCTTAAAACATGATGAGTTTTTTGTGATTTTATTTTTTTACCTCATCAGTTATCATTAGTGTTAGTGTATTTTATATGTGGCCAAGGACAATTTTTCTTCTTCCAGTGTGGCCCAGGGAAGCCACAAGAATGGACATCCTTCTATCTGGAAAAAAAAAAAAAAGATAAAGAAAAAAAAAAAAAAGAATGGATACCTCTGCTTTATGGAATAGAAGGCCTTGGTCCTAGCCCAACTTTTCAATCTCTGTTCCCTTACACTTCCAGCCTTGCCCTCCATCCCATGGTTCCACATACTCTGCCCACGTTCTCTAAGCTTGTCTAAATAAGCTATGCAGGGCCGGGCGCGGTGACTCACACCTGTAATCTCAGCAGTTTGGGAGGCCGAGGCGGGCGGATCACCTGAGGTCAGGAGTTCAAGACCAGCCTGGCCAATGTGGTGAAACCCCGTCTTTAAAAAATAAATAAATAAATAAATAAATAAGCTATGCAGCTTCACATTTATGTGCCTTATATATATCCCCACCCCCTACCTCAAATTCTATTTCCTACCTCTTTTTCTGGTAAACTCTTATTCATCCTTCAAAATTCATTTAAGGCCAGGCACGGTGGTTCATGCCTGTAATCCCAGCTCTTTCCGAGGTCAAGGCGGACGGATCACTTGAGATCAGGAGTTCGAAACCAGCCTGGCCAACATGGCAAAACCCCATCTCTACTAAAAACACAAAAAATTAGCCGGGTGTGGTGTCACGTGCCTATAGTCCCAGCTGCTTAGGAGGCTGAGGCAGGAGAACTGTTTGAACCTGGGGTTGGTGGTGGAGGTGTAGAGATTGAGCCAAGATCATACCACTGTACTCCAGCCTGAGCAACAGAGTAAGACCCTGTCTCAAAAAAAAAAAAAAGAAAAGAAAGAAAGATACTGCCAGAGGGAAGCCTTTGCTGTGCTTTCAGAAATGGTGGACACTTCCTCCTCACTGTCCCCACTGGGCTCTGTCCACATCTCCACAGCATTTCTCATTTTGTCTGTTATTGTTTTAGCAGTACGTTCATTGAGCACCTGGTATATACCAGGCACTGTACCAGGGGCTCAAGACACAGAAATGAAGCCCGTAGGCTGAGTGGAAAGAGGCTTAACGTTCTCTCCCCACTCCGGGGAAGCCAGGTTGCTGGCCAGGGCCACAGCTCCCTCAGGGCTCCTCATACACACGCTCCATTCAGCACCCTGAGGTGCACACTCCCGGTCAGTCTATTCTGGGGGCTGGTCAGTGCATGGGATGCACCCTGGCCTCACAGCTCTGCCCTCAGATGTTATTCCTATTGGACAGGCGGCCCCGGTCAGCTGCTCTCTTGGGGAGTTTAAACAGGAGCTGCTAAGACAGGCCTTGCATGAGCTGGTGAGTCAGCAGCGGCAGGGCAATGGGGCAGGGCGGGAGCTGCTGAGTCACTGCAGCAGTCTGCAAGTTGGTGAAGTCCCTAGAGAATCTGATGAAAGCTGAGAACACTGCCAGAAAAATGCTCAGACACATTGTTTTTTAAGACTCTTTATTTTGCTCTTGTTGCCCAGGCTGGAGTGCAATGGTGCGATCTTGGCTCACTGCAACCTCCACCTCCTGAGTTCAAGTGATTCTCCTGCCTCAGTCTCCCGAGTAGCTAGGACTACAGGCATACATCACCACACCTGGCTAATTTTGTATTTTTAGTAGAGACGGGGTTTCTCCACGTTGGCCAGGCTCCTCTCAAACTCCCGACCTCAGATGATCCACCCACCTTAGCCTCTTAAAGTGCTGGGATTACAGGCATGAGCCACTGCTCCCAGCTGCGCAGACGCATTTTGCACTGACTTCAGGAGGCTCTCAGGCCTCAGCCATCCATCTGTGAGTGTCAGAAGGAGAACCTTAGTAAACTCAAAGAGGTGAAGTGATTTAACTGTTCACACCACCAGTAAATAATAGAACTGAGGCCAGAGCCAGGGCTCCTGAGTCACAGTCCTGTCAATTGATCAGATTATATCTCTGCCTGGCATCGTCACTTTATTTCAAGGCCCGGCTGCATTTCACCTCCTGGGAAGCCTCCCTGCTTCCCTTAGCCTCAG
The DNA here is from genome assembly GCA_963574635.1 of Cheracebus regulus. NCBI lineage: Eukaryota > Metazoa > Chordata > Mammalia > Primates > Pitheciidae > Cheracebus > Cheracebus regulus. Next base: position 572 of record CAUYQU010051560.1, on the reverse strand, counting down.
GCATCTTTTTCCTTCTCCAAATTTCAGATGACAGATGACTTTGCTTCTAAGCCCTTACTTTCCGGTAAACTTGGAGGGTGAACGTAACAAAGACAAGATGCGATCAGTTGTTTCTGAGTCCGAAAAGGAAAGCAAAAACTGAGTTATCAAACTGACTATGATAGCATATCTTAAAACCAAAGCTTCCTAGCTGGGTGTGGTGGTGTGGGCCTGTAGTCCTAGCTACTCGGGAGGCTCAGGCGGGAGGATTGCTTGAGCTATGATCACACCACTGCACTCAGCCTGGGCAACAAGAGAGACCCTGTCTTAATAATAATAATAGTAACTGGCATTAATTGGTTGCCTGTGTTACATATAGTGAACCCCAAATTTCTCTTCAAAGAATCAGTATGTCAGTATGTTTCAGTTCTCTTATTCTTTAATTCTCTATTTTATTTTTATTTATTTATTTATTTTTTTTAAAGACGGGGTTTCACCATGTTGGTCAGGCTGGTCTTGAACTCCCAACCTCAGGTGATCCGCCCGCCTTGGCCTCCAAAGTGCTTGGATTACAGGTGTGAGCCACCACGCCC
>CAUYQU010051559.1:0-14526 GCA_963574635.1 Cheracebus regulus | reverse complement strand
ATAATATCCTGAAAAATATTTTCCAACTTGGATTCATTCTCATCATCACTTTCAGGTATACCTATTAAGCATGAATTAGGTCTTTTCACATAGTCTCATATTTCCTGGAGATTTTGCTCCTTTCTTTTTATCCTTTTTTCTCTGATCTTATCTTCTCATTTCATTTCATTAAGTTGGTCTTCGACCTCTAATATCCTTTCTTCTGCTTGATCAATTCAACTGTTAAGACTTGTGCATACTTCACGGATTTCTTGTATTGTGTTTTTCAGCTCCATTAATTCGTTTATGTTCCTCTCTAAATTGTCCATTCTCGTTAGCATTTCGTCAAACCTTTTTTCAAAGTTATTAATTTCTTTGCATTGGGTTAGAACATATTTTTTTAGCTCACAGAAATTTCTTATTAGCCACCTTCTGAAGCCTGACTCTGTTAATTCTTCACAGTCATTTTCCATCAGGCCTTGTTCTGTTACTAATGAGGAACTAGCGTCCTCTGTAGAAGGAGAGAGATTCTGATTTTGAGTGTTCTCAGTTTTTTTACGGTGGCTTCTTGGCATCTTTATGGTTTTATCCACCTATCGTCTCTGTAATTACCAACTTTCAAGTTAAGTCTCTGAGTAGACATCCAGCTTGTTGATTTCCAGCTCTGGAATCTATGTAATTTTCACTGTGGCGACCCACAACGCTGACTAAAACAACAGCGTTGAAATTCGTGGTGCTTTTCTACCCAGGGGTCTCCGGTCTGGCTTCTCAGTCCCTTTTTCAATCAGCTGAATGGACTGCTCTGCCTTATCAGGCTCCAAATATCATCCAAAAGGAGACCCAGTCCCTCTTACTCCGCACCAAGAGCTGCCGGGCCGAGGCACTGGCAAAACAGCCACACCAGCCGAAAGGGTCACGTTGGTGACCCGTAGGGCTCCTCCCCTGGGAATGCCCTAGTCCGTGGGCAGCAAAAATTTGTTGGTAAGTGTGGCATCCACTCACTCTCTGCACTTTCACTGGGAGCTGCAGTCCTGAGCTGCTAGTAATCGGCCATCTTGGATCTCTCTCCTGATACAGGCTGCATCATTCTTTTATATAATGAATAATTATTGTGACCTAATCAGCATCAGTCACCAAAGGAGACTCCATATTGGGCTCATTTCAAAAGGGCTGCTGGGCTGGAGGCCATAATCCAAAGCAAATTAACACAGGAACAGAAATCTGCATGTTCTCACATCTAAGTGGGAGTTAAATATTGGGTATTTGTGGACATGAAGCTACCAACAGACACTGGGGACTACTAGAGGAGGAAGGGGTGAAGGAGGACAGGGTTGAAAAACTAATTATTGGGTACTATGCTCAATATCTGGGGATGAGATCAGTTATACCCCAAACCTCAGCATCACACAATATACCCAGGTGACAAACCCACACATGTACCCCTTGAATCTAAAATCAAATTTGAAATTATAAAAAAAGACTACTGGAATGACATGATCTTAAATGTAGAAAGCCCTAAAGACTCAACAAATAAACAAAATGGTTAGAGCTTACAAATGAATTCAGGCTACAAAGTATAGCTGAAGGATACCAAATCAACAACAGAAGTGAGTTGCATATTTATTCATTAACAATGAACTATCCAAAAAGAATATCAAGAAAACAATCTCATTTACAATAGGATCAAAAAGAATAAAATACCTAGGAATAAACCTACTAAGGAGGTGAAAGACTTTTGTATACCAAAAATTATAAAACACTGATGAAAGAAATTAGATAAAAATGTGTGATTTAGTGTGCTTTTCCCAAAAAGACATTAGATGTTAAAATGTCTATACTACCCACAGTAATTTATAGATTCAGTATAATCCCTATCTAAATCCCAAAGGCAATTGTTATAATTATAAATAAAAGAATTCTTAAATTTTTATGCAACTACAAAAGACCTTAAGTGGCCAAAACAATTTTGAGCAGTAAGAACAAAGCTGGAGTTACCAAAATTTATGATTTGAGAATATATTACAAAGCTACAGTAATTTACACAGTTTGGGACTGGCATAAAATAGACATATAGATCAATGAAATAGAATAGTAGGCTCATAAGTAAACCCACATGTATATGTTCAATTAATCTTCAAGAAGGATACCAATAATACATAATAAGGAAAGAGTTTCTTCCATAATTTTTGGGGAGGAAACTGTATATCTGACATCCAAAATAATAAAATTGTATCATTCATCATACACAAAAATTAACTCAAAATGAATTACAGATTTGAACATAAGACCTGAATCTATAAAATGCCTGGAAGAAAACAAGGAAAAGCTTCTCGTCATTTCTCGTCAAATCCAGTCATGATTTCTTGGATATGGCGCCAAAAGCACTGGCAGAAAAGCAAAAATTATAAGTAGAGCTACATTAAATGAAACACTTTTGAACAGCAAAGGAGACATCAGAGTGAAAAGGCAACCTAGGAAATGGGAGAAACTAGTTGCTAGCCATATATCTGATAACCCATTAATTTCCAAAACATATAAAGAACTCCTACAACTCAATGGCAAAAAAATAAATAAGTAACTTGATTTAAAAATGAGAAAGGATCCAAATAGACACTTCTCCAAAGAAAACATGCAAATGACCAACAAAAGAGATGCTTACCATCTCTAATCTCAGGGTAATGCAAATCAAAAATATTGAGATATCACCTCACACCTGATATAATGGCTATTATATTTTTTAAAAAGATAAACGTTGGTGAGATTATGGAGAAATAGAAATCCTTTAAAATGTAAAGCAGTACTGCCACTATGGAAAACAGTATGGAGGTTCCTCAAAAAATTAAAAATAAAATTAATCCCAGCACTTTGGGAGCCTGAGGCTGGTGGATCACAAGGTCAGGAGATCGAGACCATCCCAGTCAACATGGTGAAACCCCGTCTCTACTAAAAAATACAAAAATTAGCTGGGGATGATGGTGCATGCCTGTAGTCCCAGCTACTCGGAAGGCTGAGACTGGAGAATTGCTTGAACCTGGGAGGCGGAGGTTGTGGTGAGCCAAGATCGTGCCATTGCACTCCAGCCTGGACAACAAGAGTGAAACTACATCTCAAAAAAATAAATAAATAAATAAAAATAAAGAATTAGCACATGACCTAGCAATCTCAATTCTGGCTATATATTCCAAAGAATCAAAATCAGGATCTCAAAGAGACATCTGCACTTCCATATTCATGGCAACAATTTTCACAGTAGCCAAAATATGGAAATAACCCAAATGTTTATCAATAGATTAATGAACAGCCAAAGAAAATGTGTTGAACACATAAAGTTGAATATTATTTAGCCCTGAAAAAGAAAAAAACCTAACATTTGTGACAACATATTTAAACCTGGAAGACACTGTGTTAAGTGACATAGGTCAGTCACAGAAAGACAAATATTGTATGATTCCTTTTAAGTGAGGCATCTAAAACAGTCAAAGGTATAGAAATAGACAATAAAACGATGGTTACCACAGGAGTTTTTATTCAATAGTTATAATGTTACTTGTACAAGATGAGTAAGTTCTAAAGGTCTATACCAAATAGTACCTGCAGTTAACAATAAGATATAGTGCACTTACTCATTGGTTAATAGGATAGCTCTCATTAGAGTAAAAAGGATGACTTTTGGGATGGTGGATGTGTTTATTGCCAGGATTATAGTGATGGCAACATGAGTGTAAACATGTTCTAACTCACCAAGTTGTATATATTAATTACGTAGAGTTTTTTGTGTATCAGTTGTATCTCAGTAAAGATGGGGGAGAAAGATTACCGGGAAGATGAAATAATGAAAACAGGCAACCTAATCCTGAGCATAATGAGTACTTGGAAGTTTTTTTTGTTTGTTTCACTGTATCTAATTGACTTTTTCTCTGCAGTGAGAACCATTGTTCCCATTTCATAGCTGAGGCTTGCGAAGCCAATACGACTTGCTGTGAGTGGCAGTAATGTAAGCTGTCTCCCAAGATATCCTGCTCCCTAGGGTACATACATAGTCCTTCTCCTTGGTATTCAATAAAACAGTTATCTAGGTACTGATGTAAAGGAATTTGGCATATAATGTGAAGGTTCCAAAATCAGCTGACCTTAAAATAGGAAAATTATCCAGGTAGGCCAGATCCAATCAGATAAGCCCTTTAAATCTGAGTTCAGAGGAAAGAGATACAGAAATCATAGATGTGAACTATGAGAGTGATTTGATATGAGGGAAAATTCTATTGCTGGCTTTGAAGATGGAGGAGACCATTTGTCAAAGAATATGAGCTGCTTCTTGAGCTGTAAGTTACCTCAGCTGACAGCAGTGAAAGAATGAGGTCTTTAATCCTACAACTGCAAGACAGTGAATTATGCCCACAATCAAGTGAGCTCAAAAGGGAACCCTGAGCTCCAGATGAGATCAGCAGTGATCCCTACCTACATCTTGATTTTAGACTTGAGCAGAGAACCCGGTCACCATGCCCAGACTGTGAGATAATAAATGAGTGTTATGTTAAACTGCTAACTTTGCAGCAATTTGTTATCTAGCTATAGAAAACTAATATGTTTACTCAAGGCATGTGCCTAACCCATGGCAGAGCTAGGATTTGAACATAGGTCTAGTTGACTCTAAAGTGTTTATTCTGAATCTCTCCTAATGTAGGGAATTATGCAAATCCAAAATTTGGTATTAGGTGAGAAATAGACTAACTGCAAGTATAACATAGGTGATGTGATAAATTCGAAGTAAACTCTGAGACTATGAGGAAAATAAATTGCCAAAAAGTTACATATGCTATGTGCAACTCAACCAAAGTATTATTAGCATAAATGTGAAAAAGGAAAAAGACTGGCTGTGCCCCCAGGCTCAACTTAAAGAAAGAACGGTGACATATAAACACTTATGTACAGTTCTTTAATTGCCAGACTAACTTGGCAGAAGCTGATAGCTATAAGTGACTTAAAGAAATTCTCCTGTAAGAAAAGATCTGGAATTTGAACAAATAGAATTTAGTGTGCAGAAGTCAAAATACTGAACATTGCTACAGGTTATAATCCTTTGGGTAGCGATTGTTAGTTTGCTGAGTATAATAGCCTCCAGCTCCATCCATGTTCCTGCAAAACACATGATCTCATTATTTATTTATGACTGTATAGTATTCCATGGTGTATATGTACCACATTATTTTTACTCAGTCTGTCATTGATGGGTATTTAGGTTGATTCCATGTCTTTGATATTGTGAATGGTCAATGAACAGTCATGTGCATATGTCTTTATGGTAGAATGATTTATATTCATCTGGGTATATACCCACTAATGGGATTGCGGAGTTGAATGACAGTTCTGCTTTTAGCTCTTTGATGAATCACTATACTGCTTTCCACAATAATTGACCTAATTTACACTCCCACCAACAGTATACAAGTGTTCCCTTTTCGTGCAACCACGCCAGCATCTGTTATTTTTTGACTTTTTACTAATAGCCATCGTGACTGATGTGAGATAGTATATCATTGTGGTTTTGATTTGCATTTCTCTAATGATCAGTGATACTGAGCTTCTTTTTCATATGCTTTTTGGCCGCATGTACGTCGTTTTTTGGAAAGTGGATGTTCCTGTCCTCGCCCACCTTTTAATATGGTTGTTTTTCTCTTGTAAATTTGTTTTGAGTTCCTTATAAATGCTGGATATTGGACCTCTGTCAGATGCATAGTTTGCAAATTATTTTCTCCCATTCTGTAGGCTGTGTATTTACTCTGTTGATAGTTTTTTGTTGTTGTTGTGCAGAAGCTCTTAAGTTTAATTAGGTCCCACTTGTCAATTTTTGCTTTTGTTGTGATTGCTTTTGGTGTCTTCCTCATGAAATCTTTACCTGTTCCTATGTCCAGGATAGTATTGTCTAGCTTGTTTTCCACATATTTTTATAGTTTTGGGTTATATATTTAAGTCTTTAATCCAACTTGAGTTGATTTTTTTATGTGGTGCAAGAACGGGGTCCAGCTTCAATCTTCTGCATATGGCTAGTTACCACAGCACCCTTTATTGAATGGGGAATCTTTTCCCCTCTGCTGGTTTTTGTCAGCCTTGTCAAAGATCAGATGGTCATAGATGCGCAGCCTTATTTTGGGGCTCTCTATTCTGTTCCATTGGTCTATGTGCCTGTTTTTGTACCAGTACCATGCTGTTTTGGTTGCTGTAGCCTTGTAAGTAGAGTTTGAAGTCAAGTAACATGATGCCTTCAGCTTTGTTCTTTTTGCTTATGATTGCCTTGGCTATTAGGGCTCCTTTTTGGTTTCCTCTGAACCTTAAAATCATTTTTTTTCCTAGTTCTGTGAAGAATATTATTGGTAGTCTGATAGAAATGGCACTGAATCTACAAACTGCTTTGGGCAGTGTAGCCATTTTTATGCTATTGATTTTTTCTATTCATGTGTATGAGATGTTTTTCCATTTGTTGTGTCTTCTCTGATTTCTTTGAGAAGTGTTTTTTAATTGTCATTGTAGAAATCTTTCGCCTCCATGGTTAGTGATGTTCCTGGCATTTTATTCTTTTTGTGGCACCTGTGAATGAGATTGCCTTTCTGATTTGGCTCTTGGCTTATCTATTGTTGATGTACAGTTATGCTAGTGATTTTTGTACATTGATTTTGTATCCTGAAATTTTGCTGAAGTTGTTTATCAGCTAGGACTGGCTAGAACTTCCAATATATGTTGCATAGGAGTGGTGAGAGAGGGCATCTTTGTCTTGCATAGGTTTTCAAGCGGAATGCTTGCTTTTCAGAAGCTCATTGTATGTGTGAAGTATCAGTATTGATATGTTTGGCTTATTTAAACTTTTTTACTCCTATGTAGTAGTCAACTTTATGACTATAGTTTATTTTTTTGATTATCCTATTAATGAATATTTAGATAATTTCCAGTGTTTTGCAATTATAGAAAATGAGTCCATCAATAATCATGTCACCTTGGGTACATGTGTGTTTCTTTAGGTTCTGTGCCTAGGAGTGGGTTGCAGGTGTATACATGTCTACTTTACTAGTTAGTACCAAAATTTTGTCAATGCAGTGATGCTCCTACAGCAGTTTATAATGGTTCCAGATCTGTCAACATATGGCCATGCCAGACAGTAACTATTCCTAATCAAATTTTGTTAACAATAAGAATGTGTTCATATTTTACACACATAATTTTAAAAAGAAAGGGAGAAAGGAGGAGGTGAAGAGAAAGAAAAAAGGAACAGGGAAAGAAAGAAATCCAGTTTTTGAGCTGGTGTGCAACTTCAGTGTTTGGACAGGGTGACTGGAGTCACAGGGAGGCCATATTGAGGTATAGACCTCTTGTAATTGATCAGGGGATGCTTACTTCTCCTTTTATTAAGGTTTATACTGGCCTCAAAATGGGAGGCTGAGAAGAGCCTGTAATGGTTTCAACTTGGAGGGGAAAGACAGGTAGAGGTAGGCAGGTGGAAAGTAAAGAGATGTATTCAGAAGCCCTTCTGAGCTGGACCAGTGAGCAATACATGGTTCAATCAGCCAGCCAGCCATTTTATCTACAGCTGGTTTGGCTGATTTTCTAGTGCATTTGGAGGTTGACTCTTATATGGACATACTCAATAGTTATCCTATCATGCTTGCTTCCTCTTGGGATATTATAATAAGCTACACTATAAGGACATTTTAGCAGCAGAAACCAGAGAAAATTATTTAATGTCACTTGACAATATAAAAAATAAAATGAATTCTGTGGTGGATAGAAATTTCACTTACTGTAGAATGTCAATGATAAATGATTTCTCTGAGCATGTAAGAAGTACTGTATATTACAGGAACTGTGGTCCCTCAAGCCCAACATTCCATCACCAGCGCCAGCAAATAGTGGTGGTGTGATGAAGTCCACTTTGAAAGATTAAGAAGTTAGTTTTTGTCACATATCAATTCAAGGTGCTTTCCTGTGCACTACAGATGTAGACCCACGTGGATGCAGGATGAATGAAATTAATCTTTTTGAATCTGAGTTTCTGTATCTGAAAATATCAGTTATAATAGTAATTCTAACCTCCCTGAATTATGTGGATTAAACAGAAATCATTAAAAAAGCTTTTGATAATTGAAAGCTACATTCAGATGTTGATTTTTAAAATTTGTCGTGTGTGTGTGTGTGTGTGTCTGTGTGTGTGTGTGTGTGTGAGAGAGAGAGAGAGAGAGAGAGAGAGAGAACCTTTACAATATATTTGCCCTTTTATCAGGTATTTTCAGATGTTTTCTCCATTGCTGATTAGTCTAACAGTCTTGGGTGAATAGCAATGCGTTTTCTCACCCAATCATTTGCTGTACTGTCTATAGCTGAATAGGGAGACTGATAGTCAGGTTCTGGTTTTTATAAAGAAATATTTAGAGCCACAAACTTTGCTATAGCAGCTTTTTCAATAAAAATACTTTCTCTCACTTTATATTGATTTTTCTGATCATTGCCTCTTGTTGGGGAGAGAGTTAATATGCTCTACCCTCCTGCTGGAAAAGGAGCAATGATGCAATTATAATGGTCAGCCTGTTTCTCTCTGTTTTAAATGAGCAAAATTCACCCCATTGTCTATTTAGCTGGTCTGATAGCCAGTTATTTTTCTTTAAATATCTGGTACACTTAGCAAAGTATTCTGTAATTTCTAATTTTTTTTTATTTTAGAGTGATAAGAGACCCATGTAAACCCCTGTAGAGCATTAGTCAACTGGATGATGACACCATAACCTTTATGCTCCACAAAGCCTCACAATGTAGTGAGCTCCCTAACACCAAAGTGTTGCAAGCAAAGGTTAGAGGAGTGCAGGATAATGACACCATAACCTTACATGGTGTCATTATAAGCAACATAAATGCCAGAATGCTTGGCCTAGACCCAGGAGGTCAACCACTGCTCATGCCACTGCTTGTGGTGCTCATTATGTTGTTCACTGTTCTCTCCTTCTGGACACACTGTATATTTGGACTCCCCATCCTCCTCATGGTTGGGTGAATCTTTCTGACTAGCTCTGGCCAATGAGTTATTGAGTAGAAGTGGTATGAGTCACTTCCAGGCTGGAACATTTTATTAGCACTTTGTTGACACACACACTTTAACCCCACAAGTTCTATTTCCCTCTAGCATGGCAAATGGGAAGATTTGAGATGGTGACCACTCCATCCTTCTGGAGTGAATGAGATAAGCAGAGCCTCCCCGACAACACATACAGGCATGTATAGTGAGTGAAAAATAAACCGTTGCTGTTTTACACTACTGAGGATTAGGGGTTCTTTGTTCCCAGAGTATAATCTAGGCCAATCTGATTGAGACAGTGGTGACTGACTGAGAACCCATTCTCAGAAACCTTCTCACTACAGCATTTCAGCTATACAATTGGATTGTAGCTGTAATATGAGAAGAAAAGTACCTTTCATTTTCTCTTAATTTGAGCTGAACTCTACCTTTCAGTATCTTCCCTGACCAAGATTCAGTCAAACTCTTTTGAACTGCATGACAGTGTTCAGAGATTGGAGTTAGCTACTCCAGAACTTCTGAGTTTTTGGTCTCTTGACTGAGATCTCCATTTTCTCAACTGCTCTACTTGTGCAGCAGGGAATAATTCTAAAACCTTCGTTGTTCTGGTTAATTGTCTATATGTGTTTTAGTGTCACTGCATTATCATTATCCATAACAATTCTCAGGGTATCCTTAACCTTCCAGCACTTTTAGCATTCATGCTATCATTTAGAATCCATAGCCTGCCTGTGGCATGTCATGCTCTGGGATGAAGAGGATGAGGGACAGTGAAAACATGTTAGAATCAATAGGTTGATTATCCTGAGACAGTCAAAGAATTACTGGAATCAAGAGTGCTAAAGAAAAAAAAAACAATAAAAAAGAAAGAAAGAAAAGAGTTCTAGAGATAGGAATGATGGTTTAAGAGTGGGATATTTTAAATAGAAATTGTTGGGAGTTACAGCTATTGGTAATGAAGAACTCATAGATTGAACATTGGAGTGAGTAACTGAGGAAGTACAGAACGCAAACTCATTGAAGGAGAGCCGGTTTGGTTCGCAAAGGAGTTATCAGATGGTTTTCTTAAGCGGCAAAACTTTCTATTCATCCATATTTCAGATTGTGTATTTTACTCTTAGATTATCTTCATAATTATGCCACTGGTGATTAAATTAAAATATTATTAAATTTGTCTATCATAGGGATTAAGATATCTGGTTCTGGACCATCTACCAGCTATGTGACTTTGGGCACATCAGTTCAAGTGTTGAGCCTCAGTTTCTTCATCTGTAAATTGGATATAGTAATGATATCTATATCTACATGCTGTTGTGACAGTAAAGATGAGTTAATGCATAAAAAATAGTTATCACTCTTTCTGACATATAGTAACACTCAGATAATAACAGTTCTTTATTCCAGTATTATTAAAGCAGAGAAACTGACAAGGCCTGAAGGCTTGAAAAGCTGCCACAGTCAACCTTAAGGGGATACTTTTATATTATATTATATTATATTATACTATATTATATTATGTTATATTATATCGTATTGCATATTAGAGCCCACAATTTATCTTCAAGCTAACCACAAAGTCATTTTTTTAATCTTAGCAGTTTCTAGCACATAGAAACATTTCTACCTTAAGAATTCTTCTGAGAAAGAACAAAACACACACTCACATAAACACAACAAAATTCCATAAACTTGATTTGTAAATATTGTCAGATTAGATATTCATGAGATAATAAAATACAGCTTTTTATGGAAGATGTGCTAAAAATCCTTCAGGACTTTGAGAAGGGCTTGAAGCTGGAGCAGAGCCTTCTGACTTTCTTGATAGGGAAGTGGTGTGCCACATCCGCCCTGTGCTGCTCTCTCCAACCTTTGACGTTCACTGAGCTGCTTTAACTGCCCATATCCAGGACTGATAATCAGTAACTCTCCAGTGCATTCATTTAGACAAGACACCGAAGTGTGTCTCATCTATCAAAACAGCCTAGCTCTTGAAAGCCATATTTTCTAGGCCAATAATTCTCAATCACCTTAGATCAACTGCCACTCTCTTTTTTAAAACAAATACCTTGTAATACCCATTTACAATACTGAAATGAACTCCATGAGTAATCTAACATATCTATACACAATGAAAAATTGTCAATGTAATGCCTTATCTGAAATACAAAGAAGCGACAAAAGGAGAGTGATTTTAAGTAAAATAACATACATTTTGTTGTATAAAATCTCAGATTCATCTACAACAGATAACAATACAGCAGTCAGATATGTGTATTTGTACATTAAGTCATCACCATGGATGTGACAAATACCAGCAAAGCCCAACACTGACACGTTGTATTGTATGTAGGTGACATACAGTGAATATTTGTTCTGAACCAAATGAAAGCATACTCTTCATTCAGTGTGCGGAAATTACTGTGCAAAATTCTTTTTATTTATGAGTAAAAGGAGTTATGTTCTAGATTAGATAATTATAAATAAATTTTTTACTAACAAAAGTGGCTGGTAGGATTTTCTAAAATCATGGAGAATGTGGCCTGTGGAATGATATTTTTCTTACGAGGGATTGTATCTCATGTTGTGATGTGTCACTTGTCCTTCCTCTAGATTTGTGTTTGCTCCCCAATCATAACTACAACCCAGTGTCCCAGAGATATCTCAAACATTCCCTAGGAGGTGGGCGCCACTTCCACCAAGAACCAGGTTCTAGATAGGTTGACTGGTATTGATACAGGGAAAATGTTTTTAAATTACTAAGACCACCCTAAACAACACACACACACACACACACACACAACACAAAATATACCGTTGTCCCTTATCATTTATACTCCAGACAGGCCAAAATGCAAATCTGATCATGTCACCCCCAGTGCCAACCTTCTTAAAACAATCACTGACTTGATGATAATACCTAAATACTTAACACAACTCCCAACTCCCTCCTGATGTGACCCTTCCTGGCTGCATCTGACATGCGGAATCTCCTCACTGTCTGCGCTCTAGTCATCTTCATCTTCTTTCAGTTGCTGGACTGTTATGCAGTTCTCACGGGTGTACTTCCAACCTCCGTCCCCAATGTTTTCTGCCTTTTTTCTGTCCACTTCTATTCCTCTTTAAGTTGCAGATCAATTATCATCTCCTCAAGAAAGTGTTTTCTGTTCTTCCATCAGGGTCAATGCTATCATGTGTACCTCCCCTTATAAAATCCACCATAGCTGTAATTTTACGTACATGCAGTTACTGGATTCATGCCTGTCTCCTTCAATAGCCTCTGAGCTCCCTGAGCAAAGGAACTATGCCTGCTTCCTCTTCTCAGTACCTGAAATACAGTGGACTATCATGAGTTCATCTATATACGCTTGAGTTGATGAAGCAATGGTTGAATGAATAAATGGACAAACATATGCCTATATCTAACCTAACATTTTTTTTTGCTAAGCCTCTTTTTAAGTCAGTGAGTTTGTTTTTTTCTCCTTGGAGTAGGGCTCACACCCAGCTGCTTGGAGAAATTAATACTCTTGTGTATGATCTATTTGGCAAGAACAATACATTATCCTTCTAGTACAAAGTGAGAAGTCTTGTGAGTTGACCAGAGTGCAAAAGATGGGATTCACAGGTGAGGGAGTGTTTTCTTATTCTTCAGTTAAACACAGACTTTCCTTATTCTTCAGTTAAACAAGTAACCCATAAGCACACAAATTCATGTAGTTTAAAGCTCTAGTTGTATTCCAAATGAAGAAGTCTCCCATCATCTTCAATCCCCTGCCCAAAATATTTATGATTAACAATTGGATGTGCATTCTCATGGTCATGACCTCTGGATCTACTTATATTAAACGTGTACATATGTATGCATACATATGCATATCTATCTTCCTCTTCTTCTCAGTTTTTATTTTATTCAAACTCCTATGATATCATGTTAAGTATGTTGATCTATGATGTTTTATCTACTCATATGTTTTAGATACATTATATTATTTGATTGTAACTATAGCACAGCTTCTGTACATTAAAATAATAAATAAGTATGATATACATATGTACAATAAAATGATAAAAATATATTTTAAAATAAGTTTTTTTAAATTTAAAAAGTCATTTAAAAAATTATTTTAAGTTCCGGGATACATGCATAGGTAAACATGTGTCATGGTGGTTTGCTGCACCTATCAACCCATCACATAGATATTAAGCCTCACATGGATTAGCTATTTATCCTTATACTCTCCTTCTCCCCGTTCCCCCAACAGGACCCAGTCTGTTCTCATTGCTCAGTTCCCACTCATAAATGAGTACATAAAATATTTGGTTTTCTGTTCCTGTGTTAGTTTGCTGAGGATAATGGCTTCCAGCTCCATTTTGGATACAACAAAAAATCCAAAGGAAAAAAACATGAAAGAACACCTGTGTGCCCATGACCCAACTTAAGATATAAAATGTTACAATATGACTGAACTTTCTGCTGATCAAATATCTTCCTGATGAAAATCAAATCTTCTTCTAATTAAAAAACCCTTTTTCTTCTGTCTGTCTTGACCCTACAACTACTTCCCTGATTTCATTGTTTATGTATGTATGTCTGTATACTTTTTGTTATATGTATATGAATCCCTTCTCATCTTCTTTTTTTTTTTCTCAGTGCACAGTTATTTGACCTGTCAGAAACATATGATACAGTTGATCACACACTTCTTCATGAAACAGGTTCTTTTTTTTTTTTTAAGAGAAAGAAAGAAGTAGAAAGAGAAAAAAGAGAGAAGGAGGGAGAGAGAATGAGAATCTTGCTCTATTGCCTTGTTCCAGGTCTGAGTTCAAATCTGTTTTTTTTTTTTTCCCTTTCCATTAGGTTGGTAGGTCTACCTCCATCCCTTTATGTTAAGTCTTTGTGTGTCCTTGCCTATAAGAAAGGTCTGAATACAGCGTACCAATGGGTTTTAACTTTTTATTCAGTTTGTCTAAGTGTACATTTTGATTGGGGTATTTAATCCCTTTAAGTTTAGGCTTAATATTGATATATGTGAATTTAATACTGTTATTTAAGTCTAACTAGCTGTTTGCCCGTTAGTTGGTGTAAATTCTTCATTGTTGTAATATTCTTTACTCTTTGATAAGTTTTTAGGATAACTGATGCCGGTTGTTTGTTTGTGTATATAGTGCTTCTTTCAGAAGTTGTTGCAAAACAGGCCTGGTGGTAATGAAATTTCTGAGTTCTTGCTTGTTCGCAAAAAATTTTATTTTTCCTTGGCTTGTAAAACTTAGTTTGGCTGGATATGTGATTCTGGGTTGAAAGTTTTTTCCTTTAAGGATGTTAAATATTAACCCCCACTCTCTTCTGGCTTGTTGAGTTTCTACTGAGAGATCTGCTGTGAGTCTGATAGGCTTCCCTTTATGGGTAACCTGGCCTTTCTCTCTGGCTGCCCTTAGTATTTTCTCCTTTATTTCAATCCGAGTAAATCTGACAATTATGTGTCTTGGGGTTGGTC
>CAUYQU010051555.1:0-20985 GCA_963574635.1 Cheracebus regulus | reverse complement strand
TTGAGAAAATGTTCAACATAATCTATTTAAAATTGCACTTCAGTAACAATAAAGTATATAATACTTGGAAAAACAAAACCAAAATAGATCTATAGAATTGTCTACGTAGGAATCTCTCTCTCTGTTTCTCTCTCTCTCTCCTTTTCTCTCGCTCTATCCTTCCGTATACATATAACACTTGAGTGTCTTTTACAAGCATTTTGAAGCTTTCTTTATTAAATTTATACATATAATTTATAAGATTAGATAATAGGTAGCCCACAGCTTTGTTTGCTATTATAAATTGTGATTTTAAAACTATTAATATTTTAATGACTTAAACAATAGTGAAAGATTTTTATACTGTCACATTTTTATACTGTCATATATAATATATATAATGTTATATATATTATATTGTCAGTATAATATATACTGACAATATTATATATATATAAAATGCTTCTTTGCCTTGTAATATGTGTCTGATATTTTTCATACCTGAAATCTATGGTGTCCTTTTTCATGGGGCTTTTCTCCTTTTATTTGCTTGGTTATTTTTCACTGGGTGCTGATAATGTGGCTTAAAATTCTATTATTGAGGGTTCTCTGAGGCCTATGACAAAGACATATTCTGTAGATAAACTGTTGTTTCTGACATGCTCCTAAGGGCATCAACCATATGGTCTACTTTTACTTTGATTGTGAAACTCTTTGTTGTTAGAAATTAGAGTGAAGAAGATCCCTTGGTTGGAGAAGGCCTTGAGTTTTCGTTGTTCTCTGCCTCAGTGCTGCCATACATATCAACATGGATACATTTCCCAAAACTAATATTGAACTAAAATGAATTTTGAGGTAGATATGTTATAAAATTTAGTTTTAAACTATGTATTTTAAAGAGGATGTATAGATATGTGTGTATTAAAGTATAAAGAAATAAAGAGAAATAGTAAACAGTGAGTTCAAGATATAGTTTACATAGGTTTGCAGAGTATCGAGGGAAGATGATGCAATTGTGAGTGGTAAAGAAAGGACTTCAACTTAACTGGGTGATTTTTGTTTTGTTTTGTTTTAGATTAATGGTAGATATACAAATTATGATTACATTATTTTGTGTAGGCCTGAAATGTTTCTCTGTTTTTAATAAAGAAACTTAGAGAATAAGAGAGAGAAGTAATTTTGAACTTTCTTAAAACTCTTTCTCCCTTGAATTCTATGACAGTGCTCTCTCTCATACTGCTTCCCACATCTGCATCTTTGGCTACCCCTTATTTTCTTTTCCTGTGTTCTAAATGTTGATGTTCTCTAGAATTTTAAATCTGGTGTTTTTGGTACTTTGTATTAGTGGTTCTCATATTTCTGCAAGCATGAGAATCACTGGACGTCACTGCTAACCAAAATTCTAGGTTTCAACCCTCAGTAATTATGGTTCAATGAGATCTATAAATATAATCTTTAAAAAGCATCTCTTCTCCCACATAGTAATTTGGATACAAATAATTCAGAGGCTATATTTGGTGAGGCACAGATTAGTCCTGCTAAACCACCTCATTACTACTAGTAGCTTCCTCTAATATCTCTATATTGATAACTCCCCAACTTGTATTTTAAGCTGAGAAAATTAAGAAAAAATACATCTATTAGTCTACCACGTGCTACTATTTTAACTGTGTTGTGCTTATCCTTATATTTAATATACCACAAACCCTAGTAGGTAGTAATTATACTTAGCCCTATTTCACGAATGAAAAACTGAGGCAGAAAGAGGTTAAGGTAGCTCTTTCAAGTGGCAGCTTCAGAATGTGATTAGACCCAAAATGACTCTTTTTGGCATCACTTTCTCCTTTGTTTTACCTGAATTTATTGCTCTTTTAATTGTTTTTAGCAGAGCCCTTATATATTTAGTTACAATACACTATGTCTGGTTATTAATTTGATAGAAATGTGATCAGATTAAGTGCCAGCATACAATGTATATTTAACTGGCCTCCAAGGAGTACAGCAGAAAATCCAAGTTATTTCAGTGAAAACTGCATACCGTCACTGAATTTACATACAGTGGTGAATGATAAAAAACCTAATTTCACAGAAAGTACTTATCTTTCATAAATAAGCAACCATAGTTAATACTAGTTATTATGAAGCTTCTTTCAGTGACATAGGCTAAAATTCTATAACATAATATAAATGACAATACTTTTACTGTTTTAAAATTTTAGATATATATATGAATAATAGGCAAAGTGCTATGATTTTTAAAGATAGATAAAAGTAATTTAAACACACAAAAATATTATAGAATAATTTATTTGACATTTTACTGTTACCTAAAGACACACAGGTTTTATCAAAGTGTACCTTTCTGGGTGTTAATATAAGTTTAAATAAGAGTTTACTAGCACTGAAAATTTGAAGTACATCATAAAGGAGACACTGCAGGTATTCTCTTCTTATAATGAGTGTTCTACTCAAGTAATTTTAGTCAGCACATGCATTGATGTTGTTACTTATTACAAACTCCAATGTCCATAACTCCATATGTGTATTTAAAAAGCAATAACTTTGATTCCAAGTCTCTAATATAAGCTGTAATGGAAGTGTATACTTCAGCAGTTGGCAGAATAAACAATTAAATACTTCATATTGTATCTCAGTGAGCTGTGCAAAATGTAAAAATGGAAAACTAAATGCAATGTTTGCACATACACAAAAGGAAATGCAGTATTATTCCACTTACTGAAAGTAATACCAGAAAATCCTCAGAGAAGATAGGTTCTAAACCATACTGCAGATAACAGCCCCAGATCATGCTTTATAAGTATGGTGATATATAAGTGTGAAACTATTTTCTTCATGTCAATTTAAAAAATCCATTTAATTTGTCTTTTTTCCCCAGGAGATCTATTCCATTCATATGATTTAGGGGTTAGCCTAAAAATCTCCAAGTACCCTAAAGTGAGGCTTTTTATTAAAAGCTGTAATTTGTTATTTTTACTACAGAGGATAATTAAAAAGCTATTGCTGAAAAGGTCTCAGGAGGAAAAACCATGTAAATTTTTTCTCTTAATTATCTCTTCTCTAAGAAACAAAATTAGCTCATTTAAAAGCAGAAGTATGCAACAGATTCTGAAATGTGAAGAGAGTAAAAGTGACCCTGTTTTCCTTTTTTTTTCTTGGACTATAAATCATTTTAACCACTATAATGAGCTCCATTGAAAAGTACCAGTTAAGTGAAAACTAAAACAGAAGAAGAAATACAACAACTGAATACAAGGCATATATATGTGTTTATTTCATTTATTTTTATGTAACTCTATAAGAGAGAGATTGAGATATCCATTTAATAGGAAACTTCTATTTATGTTTAGCAACCATACTGATAGTAAAAATAATAGCTGACATTAAAAATCCAGGTACTACAGGCCCTAAATCATATACATGAATGATTATCCAACAGAATAGGAACTCATTAAGATGACATTTTCATGGATTAAAATCAAACTGTCTTATAATCCCAATGTAACACTGATTTTAGGATAAACTATTGTTTTAATAACCCCTTTTAGGGGAAAGGAGATAATATGTAACATGGCATTAAATGAATCTTATTTTTATTTTCTTCTAATAATAGCAAACATTTATTCAACTAATTATCTTCTTTCATTACCACAAATTTGAGTATTATCTTCTTTACATTCAGCAAGAATTCTTCTGAGTAGGAACTTTTCACATCATGGAAATATTTTGCTTATCAAGTATATGCTGCTATTAACACCTTTAGAAGTGAAGGTGTATTTTTTAGATATCGAGATGTTTATAAATTTTTGTTTGCCATTGGTCTTTAGAATCTTGTATTATTTTTTCTTAATTGAATTATGTCTAAATTAAAGTGAAGAGCTTTCCTTGGAAGCATCCTGGCATGGTAGAGGAGAGAATACTTACTGTTTGAACTCAGTCAACTTCATCTGGTCTTTGTAGTTGTATTGTAGTGTCTAGCATCTATAGCATTTATTTTTTATGTCCTTGGAAGTATCTGGCCTTTAGTCACTAGTTCTATTCAGTCTGTGTTTTTCTTAAGCAAATCACAAGTTCCCTGAGTTTAACAGCATTCTCTTTGGCTTTTCCTTTGAAGAGCTGTGAGATTGGTGAATCCTGACAGCTTCCCCAGAACTGCAGTAAAGCAAAGAATTAGCCTAAAGAACTAACCAGGCCCCATTCTTTGGAAATCTGATTCAGTCTACCTTACTATGCTACTTGAGGGGTCCCCCAAGTGGGACTCAGATCTCTGGTCTTCTAAGCAAGTCTTGCAGTCTTCCTCAGCTACACGTTGGGAAGTGAGCATACATCCTTTCCTACTCTCCTGGGTTGTAGGTGCCTTTTATCAGGGAATCTCCAGGACTGACTCTATTGCTGTTCTCTTATTAATGCTAAAATAATCCTCTTTACCATGCCTGGAACTCTGTATCTGCGTTGGGAATTGCTCCTGATATTTTTATTCCTGACATAAAGCATTTCAGAACGCCACACTGTTTCTCCCCTAGCACATCCTGCCCACTTCCACCACCATGATCTCTATTTGATCTCAATACTAGGCTTTCAAGGCTACTGTTTTTGCTTGGGCTTTATAAAATCTACTAAAAGTTCATTTATCACCTTTCTTGTTTTGTGTAGGTATGGGTTGGCCTTCCCATTCTTGTGCCATAAACCTTAGCCTTCTCTGTTGTAATTTTAAGTATTGAGAGAGCCTTTATAAAGAAAATTATAAGAATAGGAAAATTCATTTGTTAATTTGTCAGATTCTCAATTGACCTTTTCCATCAAAGTTTTTAATAGCAAACTACTATAAACTTGCATTTAGCTTTGAGTATTTTGAAAATCATTCCCTATAGTATTTGTTTTTTATATGTCTTTTAGCATCAGTTACTGATTATAAACAAACACAGCAGCCCTCAGGTAAAGACAGCATTGTGTCCACAGCATCGGTGGTCTCTGTCTTTCATGCAGTTTAGCAAGCTGTCTTCCATCACCTATCTTAATGAGCTACTGCTGTCTGAAGAGATATGATCTGGCTACGCAAGCAGAGTCTCTGGCAAAGCTCACCAGTAAATAAAGGCCTTGCAAATATATTTCAAAGAACTTTTTTAAAGAAAACTAAGCATTAAACAGAAAGTCTTTAGTGACAACCAAGGGAAATATTCTTGCTCAGTGATCACAGAAACAGAAGAAATAGAAAAAGTAGAAATGGAAGTTGAAAAAACCTAGAGTCTAAAACTTCCTCCATATATTAAGGGTGTTATGACAAAGGTAAAAATGTAGTTCCAAAAAATACTATGACAAATATTAAAACAGAACTTTGAACGAAAGTAAGTTCTTTTAGTACCTTGAAAAAAATTACTGCTCACACAGTAGCTAAAATTGAAGTGAAGAAGAAAACAAAGACTGGCATTTTACATAATGTTTAATATGTAGTACATATTTTATGTGACTTTGCATTCCTAATGTGACAGTTTAAAGTATATTAAAGGGATATATGATAATATTTAGAACATAGCCTATATTTATTGAGTGATTGCTATGTTCTTTTAGTTAATTTAATCCCAAGCAAATCAATGAGACAGCAAATTAAATTGTTTCTATATTTTTATATTTTAACCCTTTATATCAAAATGTATAGAATTGTTTCGAAATATAGTTCTAGAAAAGTAAAATGCTAAAAATGAAAAAAGAATATGGTATCTCAGAAGACATACAGAAGAAATAATGTTCAAATGAATCATGTTAGCCTTTCTTATTCCTATCCCTTTGTAGTATTTGAAAGGTAATTGCTAACACTTACTTTAGAGAATGATTAATTTTTTTAACTTGCAGAGCACATTTATGTTACATTAATATAGTTTGCTGTTTTATATAGTCAGCAGTAAGTTTAATGAACTATAATCATGATTAAGTAAATTATATTGAATAATACTGTTTAGATTCATGATTTGGTAGAGTAAAGGCTTGACATTTAATGAATAGAACATAAGGTGAAATTTAGATAAATGTGTTTTTTGTTTTAGTTTCTTAAATAATAGGTTATTAAAGATAGCAGATATATGAGTTTAGTAACTACAACTTCATCACCAAAGCATTCCCTTATTGGACTTTTTAAATAATGAGATTTGCTTTATAATAATTATAATAAATAACGTAATAAATATTTTAAGATTTAAAAATGAAATGATATTTCAACTTTTGCAAGTTTCCTATCTAAACTTACAAAAGTAAATGTGTTATGTAGTAGAAGTTAATATGAGACATTCTGGCTCATAATGTCATTTTGGTCACAGCCATGTTAACATACCCCCATCTGTGGGTAAATGAGCCTCTTATGGAAGACATTAATCCTTAAAATACGATTGTCAACTTTATTAAAAATGTTTTTTTAAATAAACTTATTTAAGGAAAATGAAATAAAAATGTATTTACAAAGCAAAACAATATTGCATTAGCATAAAAACAGACATATAGGCAAGTGGAACAGAGTAGAGGGTCTAGAAATAAACTTAAGCATATACAGTCAACAAATTTTTGACAAGTCCACCACGAAGACCCAGTGAAGACAGCATAGACTCTTCAGAAAATAGTTTGGGAAAATGAATATCCACATGCAAAGAGCAAAACTGGCTCTTACACCATACATAAATTAATTCAAAATAGATTGAAAATCTATGTATAAGACCTGAAGCTATACAGTCCTAACGGAAAATGGGTGACAGCTCCTTGAAACTGGCTCCAAGAAGAAATTTTTGGATATTTAACCAAAAGCATAAGCAGCAAAATAAAAAAATAAACAATTGGGACTACATCAAACTAAAAGGCTTTAGTACAACAAAGGAAACAATTAACAAAATGCAAAGCCGCAATCTTATTGTAAAAATCATGTGTGAAACATATTATCAGAAAAAGGGTTAATGTCCAAACTATATAATGAACTCATACAACTCAACAACAAAAACACAACCTAACCCCGTCAAAATGAGCAAAAGACAATAGATATTTCTTTAAGGAAGAAGTAAAATTGGTTAACAGGTAGATGAAAAGGTGCTCAATATCGCTAATCATCATGAAAATGAAAAAGCCATAATGAAACACTGTCTTACATCTATTGCCATGACTATTATAGAAAAGACGAGATAACAAGTATTGCAAGGGTGTGGAGATAAAGAGAAATTCTATACTATTAGTGGGTATATAGATTGGTTCAGCCATTGTGAAAAACAGTATGAAGCTTCTTTAAAAATTTAAAAATCGAATTACCATATGACCGAGAAATCTCGTTTCTAGATATATAGCCAGAGGAGATCACCAGCTTATAAAGACAACTGCATACCCATGTTTATTTCAGCATATTCACAATAGTCTAGATATGGAAACAATCTAAATGTCCATAAATGAATAAATGGATAAAGAAATTGCAGTGTACACAGTTGAATAGCACCCAGCTTTAAAAAAACAAGATACTGCTATTTGTAATAGCAGATTGACCTAGAAGTATTATGCTAAGTAAAATAAAGCAGACCCAGAAAGAAAGATAGTCTGTGATATCACCTATACATGAAATCAAAAACAAAACAAAACTCAAATACACAGAAATAGAACATGGAAAGGTGGCTGCCAGGGGTAGAAATGTGAGGAAAAGGGAGAGATGGAGGTCAAAGGGTACAACGTTCAGTTATGTAGGATAAAGAAGGACAAAGATTTATCACTGAACATAGGCCCACAGTTAATAGTATTATAAAATAGAAACTTGCTAAGAGAGCCAATTTTAGGTACTTGTACCACATACACCCACATACAGACAAACAAAAGAAAACTATTTAAGATAAATATGTTAATTTGCTAGACTGTAGTAATCATTGTATTATGCATATTTATATAAAAACATGTATACCTTAAAAACGTACAATAAAAAATTTAAAAATATACTAACAGTACTTTCACATTTTAATACTGTAATTAAATTACTAGAAACAACTTTGACAATGACATTATTCTTTACATAGCAATTAAAAATATAATCAGAGATTGAGCTATTTTTAAAATTATCTTCTGTGTTTTTAGGACAAATCGTACTGTCAGTCTCCCTTAAATTAACTGTGATTTCAGCTGGTAGTTTGCTTAAATATGAAATTTATAATGTCACCATTGATATTTTATAAGTTTTTTAGACTTCTATATATTATGTCCCTTAATTCCACCACCAGACATCAGAAAGGCTGGCCCTTTAATGGCACATTTGATTCATTTTCCACAATTTTTAGAATTGCAGTTTGGGGTGATAGTTGAGAATACACAACAAAAGTATTTTTGTTTACTAAGAAAAACAAAAAAATAAATTTTTTTGTGGACTCACTATTGCCAGATATTTTGCTAAATATTTTCACATTATTTTAATTTAAATCTTATAAAAAATATCTATTGAGATTAGTATTCTTACCTTTATTTCCTCCATTGAAGTAAGAGATAAACCAATGAACTTTCTCAGGTTATACAGTTGATAAGAAGCAGAAGATAATACAGAAACACAATATTGTCCAATTTCAAGGCTACTCTCGTAATCTTAATCAATATTCTCCATTTCTTCTTCTTATATTAAATGCTTTGCTTTCACAGGTTTTCCTGACAAATGTGCACTGTATTCACTTTCCCGTAGAAATTTATAAAGGATTTTTTTCACCATTGGGAAGGCCTAATTATGTTGAACTCAATTACATAGCAAGGGGTGACAGAGGGAAAAAATAAATCTAGCTTTTATCCTTAGGACAAGGGTCAGTCATACAAAAAGCTTTTGATTTTGTGAGACCTGACAGTTAAAGTGAAGTCAGATTTTGCTTTGAATTTTATTTAGAGACTCCACTGGATGTGGGCTTTGGTTGTGCTGAGTTTGTGCTTATAACTGTTATATAAATCATTAAATGATAGGGTATTTCTACTGCCTCAGGAAAGAATTTATATGTATTACTGACATATCCCCTCTACTATGTATTTATTACTTCCATCTGTTAAAAACAAAGCAACAACACTGAAAACCACCCAAGAGACCGTGTGTAACAGTAAAAATAATCATTCTTTAGCAGATTCCGATAAATTACTATGAAAGAAAAACTTGCTTCTATCAAGTTTGAAAATGACACTTTCTAATTATTTTCTTGTCATGCTTGGATTAGCAGGTGAAAGGACACCTCAACCTAAAAATTAATTTGTTATAGATTTCAACCCTGATAAATTGGAATTAAGCAGCTCAGTCACCATCTTTTCTTAAGTAGGTTTTTTGAGGACTACTAACAATTTCTCCAGGAAGTAGAAATAAATTAGGGTTTGAGTTTTTAGTTTTTATTAATCTTGGCATCTGATATGGTTTGGCTGTGTCCCCACCCAAATCTTATCTTGAATTGTAGTTCCGCTAATCTTCACATGCTTTGGCAGGAACCCAGTGGGAGGCAACTGAATCATGGGGGCGGTTACCCAAATACTGCTGTTCTTGTGACAGTGAGTTCTCACAATATCTGATGGCTTCATAAAAGGCTTTTACCCCTTTGCTCAGCACTTTTCTCCTTTATAAATAAATGCTTGGTCTCAGGTAAAGTATCTATTTTATATAAGGGGAATCATAATCACTTCCTTCAATTATTTGTAAGAATAACTAGGTATACTTTTATACATCGACAGGATTTTATTTTACTATTGCTATGTTCCGGATTTATTACTAATAGTCTTATATTTTGATTCTGCAATGCCACCTGTCTCTTCCATGTATCACTGATAACTTCCTTTAACAGTCTTTCAACTGAAGTTCTTGCTTCTGTCTATGCTTAATGTCTATGCTACATATTGCTACTAAAGTTCAATCTTGTTCTCCTGCTTAAATTATCTGAGTGATGACTCTTGTAAAGTTATTTATAATAATAGTTATTATTGAACACCTACTGTATATTTTGAATTCAATTTAACATGGTTAAAATGTATAATGTCACTATGGATATTTTAAGTTTTGTTAGGCTATTTTAGCTTGATGCCACTTAAATATCCACTTTGGCAGTCATTTTGGTTAATATATTTTCATAGACTTTATACCATACAGCATATTGATATATAAATTTAAACATACAGTTGTACTGTAGCTTTAATTCAATTATTGACAATGATTAAAAAATTAATTCTCAAAGTGTCCTAAAATTGTAGACATAGAAGAACAAAGATTAAAAAGAACAGGCAATGCTTATTATTGTGAATACTTATACAAATGTATAGAGATTAGCATCACTTACTACACTTTCGATTCAAAATGTCAGTAATATTTTCTTCTCATAGAAATCACAAAACTTTGACTGATACATTTATTCATTCATTTAAAATCATCTAAGTTATGTTGACATGATAAAAGTAATGGGGAACCAAGCAGAGTAAGCTCTCTTTATATTATATATTACATTATAAATGTCATAATCCAAAGTTTAATATAAACATCAAAATTGGGAGTGTAAGGGAGAACAGACAAGAGCATGAGGATGTTAACTACAACATATCCAAATATAAATTCCGGCTCTGTATACATCCCCTTTGAGCCTTAGAAAATTCAGAATTGAAAATTACCTGAAATACAGTATTGTATTTTGGTGATTTTATGGGCAATGAAACAAAATAACTTTTTCTTAATGAGTATATAGGACAGTATGACAGGAAATGCTACTTGCTAATCTTTTCCCAGTCCACATACTCATTAATAAGAGAACCCAATTTTTAGCAGTGCTGCATTTCTGAGCATCCCTCTAATAGATGTGGTCATATGACCTAGTCTGGGCCAATGACATGTACGTAGTGGTGCTGTGTGAGGCTTCTGGGAATGCCTACAACTTTTCAGTAGTAACTACTGAAATAGAGATACATCAGTAGGGTTCTTTGTTTAAAGGAATACCGTAAACGTGCCTCCAAAAAGGCATAAAGCAAATTGATAATTGAGCCAACCAATGACAATTTAGAATACATATTTTAAATGTCTTTCAGAAAACCTTAATGTGATATCTATATTTACTCATATATGAAATCCATATTGAGATTATTGTTCTCTACTAACATATTTATATTTACTAAGCATCTATTCTAATATCACTTGCCACTGAAGTATGCCTCTGTTTAAATATTATTTTAAATTAATATCATCCTCATATCTGCACTGTATATTCCTGTCAGTTTCTAGAAACATGTTTTTTAATAATCAAAGATTTCTTAATGCATTGCTTTAGGAAATTAACAGAGAAACACACAATGTCTTATACAAAGATGTATATTAAGGTCATTTGATACTTTGAAGGGCAGATATCCACAACATTCTATTTTAATGGGAAATGTTGCACAATATCATAGATTGATTCAGACATTGAAAGCCATCTGTTGAGAGCCTATTACTTAAACAAATTAGAGACTTTGTTCTCCTTAGAGGTTGAAGTCTAACCTAGTACCTTTCTCATTGTGTTATTCTGAGGATTAAAAGAATTAATACACAGAAAGCACTTAAAAATGTTTAACAGAAAGTAACCATTATATAAGTATGAGCTAACACAATAATATATTCTATTCCTACTAATGTTAATGACTAAAATTACTGAGTTGCAATTGGTACATGTGTAGAAAGGATGCGGTAAGAGTTTAATTATCACTCCAAATGTATAATAATAATAATCTGGGAACATATAATATGAAAAACATGGATATATGACCTTGCTTAGAAATAGTAATAATCTTTGTTTTTGAAAATTAAAAAAATTACCAATATAAATGATAGCTAGATCCTAATTTAAAACTAAAAAATGAAACTATAAAGTGTTACAAGTAAATATTTGAGAGTACTTTTTAGATCCTCAAGTGCACTATGTTTTCTAATAGGACATGAAATTCAGAGACCATAAAATGGGAAAATTGCAGAAAAATGTAAAAATATATTAAAAAAACAAATAAATGAAAAGATAAATGTATGGAGGACTATTTCCAAAACATATGACATAACCCTTCTTAATATAGTCTGTATAATAAATAAGGAAAACATTAGCAATTAAAAATATAAAATATCAATGGAAAACAATTTGGAGGACAAGAGTTTATTTTGGAAGAGACTCATAATTTCTCTGGCAAGAAACTGAACTTTAGTGATGGTGGTAGATATGAATAAGGGTTGAAGGACTTGAGGAATATTCAAAAATTATTTGGTAGAAATTGTTGACAAATTGGGTAAGAAGAATAAAATAGAGGAAGATGTCAAGGTACATTTTCTTGCTGGCTTGAGCAATGGGACAGATAATGACCATTTGGTCAAATGGGGATCACACGAGGAGGACAGGGTTTGAGATAGAATAGGTTAGAATTTAGAAGCATTAACTTTGGAAGGCCACTGAGGTATCCAAGTACAGGTTCTTCAAATAAATAGGTCTAGGGAGGTAACATTAAAACTCTGAAAACTTCATTCATCAGTATGTTCTTTGGTACTTGACAAATAACGTGAAGTATTATGGCAATCACATATTGTGTCTGGCTCCTTTAAAGAAAACAACCAAAGAAAGGAAGTTGGGGAAAGAAGAAATTTATTTACTCCAGGACAAGACTACAAGACTGGATAGGAGGTGAGATTTGGCAGGAAAATGAAATATCTCATTAAGGTCAGACAACTGACTAAGAACAAAAGGTGTCAATCATTTAAATCATATAGATAGCATCAACAAAAATAAAGAAACAGTATGAAAATGTTAGCTTAGGATAAAGAAAGAAAGTTTTGAATTGTCTGCACTGCAGTTCTCAATAAAAAAAAAACAAAAACAAAAACAAAAACAGAATCTTTGCTCCTCCTCAAACCTAGCCTTCGAGACACCATAAAATTAGAGGGAGATTCATGAACCTAAGGGAAAAATTGCAACTTCTAATGGAAAGGGGATTATGTCACAAACAGGAAATAGGTTAGCATGTGATATTTTTTTTTTGTCCCACACCACATCATCTTCCTAAGTCGATCATTACTGAAGATTTTCCCGCTGAGAAAACAAAAATTAATTAAATTAATTATACCAGGTAATAGGTCTGGAGTAGATAAAATTTGCAGGCAAATCAGCAACCTGAGTATTTTCTCTCCTCCCCACCCTTTTTCCCCCAAAATGATTACATGTGAAGCAAAGTACAAGAAATTTCCTTGAGAGTTACGATAATGTATGGAGAGGAGTCAAGTCCAGTCTGGAAGGCCATATATACTCTGAGATGAATCATTTGTACCATACACTTTCTATTTGATTCTCAAATTCAGTTGGTTAGAAAGAAGTTACAATTTGAGCTTTAGCTTATCTCACAGAAATGTATTACTGCCCAAGACAATTGACATGGGCAAAAGAATATGTGCTCACCAAAGGAATATGTACTCTCCAAGAATATGTGCTCCCAGAGAAGCTCAACCATGATAAATAATGATAGCAAAGAACCTATGAAAGATGAGGATGCAATTAATGTTAAATTTTTAACCCAAATGTAAGATAAAAGTTTAAAAACAACAAAACTATCCTCAAGGAAATAGAAGTGATTTTGTAAGTTGTTACCAGGCAAAAATGTAGCTTTAAGACTTTTTAAACCCTTTGAAAAATACTGGGTATTGCAATAATAATTGCAATAAAGAATCCAACAGTTAGGCTGAATTGCAAAATGGATATAACTTGAGAAGGTTCTGAACCAGATTATGTCAAACAGTTCTCTCAGAAGGCATCAGTAAAGTATGAATTAAAAATTATAAAAGAAGGTCAAAAAATATGTAGGAAATGAATGTGTCAATATTCGTATATTCTTAGATAAGAAAAAAAGTAGTCACTACTTGAAAATACAATGGTACAATTTTCTAGAATATTACCTCATATTTTTGACAATGGGTAAAAGACATGCACAGACATTTCTCTGAAGAAGATATACAGTTGGCAAATAAACATTTGAAAAATCATTAGCCATTAGAGAAATACAAATTAAAACCAAATAAGATATGACTACACACATATCAGGATGGCTGAGATAAAAATAGTGATAACAACTCCTGATAAACATATATAGAAAGTGACTCACTCATATATTTCTGGTGGGAATGTAAACAATAAAACCACCTCAGAAAATAGTTTTGCAGTTTCTTTTAAAACTAAAAATTGACTTACTGCACCACTCAGCCTGCACCACTGGGCATTTACCCCAGAGAAATAAATATTTATTTTCACAAAGGACTTGTACATGAATGCTTATAGCACCTTAGTTGTTAACAGCCAAAAACTTGAACAGCCCAAATGTATTTTAAAAGAAGAATTATTAATCAAACTGTAGGACATTCATACCATTAGAATACTACTCAGCCATGAAAAGAATGAACTATTGATACAGGCACCAACTTGGATAAATCTCAAGGAAATGATACTGAATATAAAAGTTAATTTCAAACAAATAGATATTACATGATTCAATTTATTTAACAACTGTGAAATAATATAATTATAGGAATGAGGATGAAATTAGTGATTTCTAGGGATAAGTGTAGATAGAAGAGTAACACAAGGGATTCTCTGGTGATTATACAATTGAATATCTTGTTTGCATTATGGTTACACAAAGCTACACATACACAAACACAAACAAATGACTGCATGTACAATGAGTGAACTCTGATAAAACTAATGGATTGTATCAATGTTAGTTTCTTGGTTTTCATAATGTATTTGTGTTTGTGTAGGATTGTGGCTTGGAGGGGGCATAGTGGGGGAGTGTTTCATGAAACTTTCT
Source organism: Cheracebus regulus (assembly GCA_963574635.1). Classification (NCBI taxonomy): domain Eukaryota; kingdom Metazoa; phylum Chordata; class Mammalia; order Primates; family Pitheciidae; genus Cheracebus; species Cheracebus regulus. The sequence continues at coordinate 6,180 of CAUYQU010051555.1, read as the reverse complement.
CGTAAATTTATATATAATTACTATGAATCTATAATTATTTCAGAATAAGTGTTTTTTAAAAAGAAACAAACCCTCCATATTGAAAAGGCTTTTAAAAAACTGAAGGGGCTATGTAAGGGTAAGAAAAAGATACAAACATGACATACATGAATACTTAAACACAAACTTGTTATAGCAAATTTTAAGAATATCAAAGAGAGAGAAAATATTCGAAAATCTAATAAGCATGAGTATTCAAAAACAAAGGATGGAAAATCAGATTTGGCATGCTCCTTGAGGGCATCTGTGCATACAAGAGACAATGAAGCACTATTTTCAGACTAGTAAAGGAGAAAATCAAACCTAGAATATTCAGCTAAACCATCCCACATGTATTTATTCATTTACTCAGCAAATATTTACTATACAACCACTATGTGCCAACCAGTACCAGACATTAAGGATAATGCAGAAAATATAATAGAGAAAAATCTCTTACTCCATGCTATTGTCAGAGCAATTCAATTAACCTGTAATGCTCATCACATGTCTCAACCACTCTGGAAAGCCGTGTTCATTCCTTTTTCTTTCCCTTAATAACCAAGGCTCAGTGCTAGGGCTTCAGGATGGTGAGCAGAGCCTGTGACCAAAACTGAGTTTTCTCTGAACCTATTGGCATGGCAATCTTAATTGAAGAGCTATGGGCAAATCTGAAAGTAAACTCAAAAAGGGGAACTGTGCTTTGTGTCGAGATTTTAATTATTCATCACCATGAGCAATATTGCTTGGGAATGAGGATGACTTTTAAGTAATTATTTCACAAGGCATATCCAGATGCCACTAGGTTTAAATGCAGTTGTCACTGATGAACCCCTTTCTTGTTCCGTCTCTTTTAGGGATATAGAAGCATGACTTATTATTTGCCCTCATTTTCCCCTTGTTTTTCAAGAAAGAGTTTTATGTAAACCATATGCCACTGTAGAATAGGTGTAATGTCTTCATACAAGTAAACATCTATTTTTAGTTTAGTTTTTTTTTCAACAGTACTACCATGACCTCAATTTTGAAAGTGTTTGCATTTGAATTACTATTTTTGTTTACTTCCCAATGTCAACATAAGCGATAATTAGTGGAATTGTATATTTGCATCAGAGCTCTTTTCAAAATAAATAAAACTTTGCAGATGTTATGAACCCACATTCTATCTTTCCTCAGGCCTGTTCCCTTCCTCCCTCACTACAGGGAAGAACTATATGCAATAGGTACTTTTTTTCTTTTCCCAAATATGTTTTTAGACCTTTCTGGCATATATCTGAATACATAGAAATTATACTATATGAAGAATAAAAATCTTACATCCTTCCAAAATATTTGCTTTTTTTCCCATGGTAACAGAAATTTTTCTACAACTAAGATTTTATTTTGGTTTTTAAGCAACTGAAATAAGATAAGCATGGCATTGTACTGATGCAGAATGTACATAATACAAGGACTACAATGAGTTCATTCCCACTATTTGTCTACTTTTATTGCTTGTATACAGCCATTATATTTTCATGCTTTCAACTAATAATGACTAAGAATCTGCTTTATGTTCAAGGTAATGCTATCTAGAATTTTGTGGTAAAGAAAATATGCATTTTCTCAAGAGTTACACTACTTAATATGGCAATACTTCATTTGCTATAATTTCTAAGGTACAGGAATACACAGACCTAGTTAAATATACAGATTAATCAGTGTTTCTTTTCTTTATTTTACAACCTAATGATAGCTGCAGGAGGCAAATAACGGGGAGGGGCCCAGAGAATCTCCCACTGGCCTGCACACTGAAGGAATGGGTTGGAGCCAGGGGAAGTTTGCTCCATTTGTAACAGGGAGGAACCTTGCTTCTTCAGTTCCTGTGTTATGGCTTGGCATTTAATCTGTGAGATCAGAATACTGGCAGGAACCCCTCTCATTTGCTAAGAGTTGTTCTTTTTTATTTTTTCACCCAATAAATTCTGTTCCTGTTACCTTTCAGTGTGTCTGCATGCCTAACTTTTCCTGGTTGTGACACAAGAACCCAGATTTAGCTGCACTAAGGAGCAGAAATTCTGCAACATTAATCTCCCTTTTAGAATATATTTTAACAGAAAATGAAGGGCATGGAGTTTTTTTCATGTCAAGAAACATGCTCTTTTAATTTTTGTGGTAGGGCAGAGTTAGCCTTGTGTAACCTTTATAGGTAAGAATGACAATTACTTATATACCTTGACTTTTTACTACTCAAAACAATAAATTTTATTTGAATGATTCAAAAATTTTATGTTAGAATCTTAACCAAAATGTCTAATCCTATACTTGACTTGGGAGAATGTCATTCTGTTTCCGATAGATGAAAGCATTTCCTCTCCTCATCTTTATCATAGAGCCATTGCATCAGATCGTCAATATAATTGGATTTTTCTCCTAAAATCCCAGTTGAAGTTACTATTAGTCTAATATATGTGCCAGTTATATTATTTTTAATATGTGGCATAATGGTAAGCCTGTTTTGCTCCATGGCAAAAAGTTCCTACTTTATCTTGGTTTGTGGCTTTGCCCATTTACTAAACATGACTGCGTGATTTATTATGATAGCCTGGTTTCTAAGCAACAGATTTTTGAAGTTGAAATAAAATTGAATACTTAATATATAACAATTTCTTCACACTTTCTCTGTGTTCATCAAATATGAATTGTCAAATCCCGATCATGTTATAAAATTATCAACTAAAAAGGAAGATTTTTAAATAATGTTGAGTCAATTAGAATTGCTTTATAAACAAGGGTGTTTTCAATGTATCCGTTTGTTATTGAAAGGAAGATATATAAAAATGGCTGAGTTTGGGCCAGGAATGGTGGCTCATGTCTGTAATCCCAGCACTTTGGCAGGCCAAGGCAGGTGGATCACTTGAGGTCAGGAGTTCAAGACCAGCCGGCCCAACATGGTGAAACCCTGTCTCTACTAAAAATAGAAAATATTAGCTGGCGTGTTGGCACATGTCTGTAATCCCAGCTACTCAAGAGGCTAAGTCAGGAGAACCGCTGGAAACTAGAAAGTGGAGGTTGCAGTGATGTAGTGAGCAAAGATCATGCCTGGGAGAGAGAGGGAGACTCTGTCTGAAAAAAAAAAAAAACAGAGGGGTGGCAATTTTATTTTATTTGAAATATTTTGTAAGAAATGATATTTCATATGGCTATTACTGATACTAGCATTAATAGTGGAAGTGCTAATTAGGAAAATTAGTTCAAAATTGGGTCTAATCTACAAAAGAATATGTAGCTATCCAGAGCTTTGATGAGGCTAAGTACTTTTATGTGCCTAATACAATCCATCTGTAAGCAACCCCAAAACAGCTGCTAATTACTCATGATTGTTCAAATGTACAAAGAACATTTAAGAAAATTCATACCAAAGCCATTTTTCATCACACATTTTTATGTCTGTATTACACAAGCTAATGTGTTCAGTGTTCATATCCACATGTTTTCTTTTAAAGAAGTAGAGGTCCATAAATAATGAAAACATATGGTTCTTAATCCTTAAACTCCTAAGATGAAACTTGACTAGAAACTCCAAACTCAGGTGGGTTCTCTTTGACATATTCACCTTAAGGCTCTCAACATTCTTGTTTCTTAGAAAATTCACACTTGTACCATTAGAAGACTACCTCCAGTTTCTGAAGTTGTATTATCAGGACAGTCTATGTGGACCCACTGGAAATAAATGGGAATCTCTGTAACTATGAGAAGGAATGTGGAAGTCACACTCTATTAAAACAAAAGTAATGCAACATGCAGGGACAGCCCTATTCAAACCAGACAACCAGGCAGCAAATTTTTAATGTTGCACAAGACTCTTCGCTACACGTACATAAATATCTTTTCTTTCTTTCTTTCTTTTTTCTTTTTTTTTAATTGCACTTTAAGTTCTGAGGTGCATGTGCAGAACATGCAGATTTGTTACATAGGTATACACATGCCATGGTGGTTGGCTGCATCATCACCCCATCATCTACATTAGGTATTTCTACTAATACTATCCCTCCCCTGGCCCCACAGCCCCTGAGAGGCCCCGGTGTGTGATATTCCCCTCCCTGTGTTCATGTGTTCTCATTCTTCAACTCCCACTTAGGAAAGAGAAAATGCGGTGTTTGGTTTTCTATTCTTCTGTTAGTTTGCTGACAGTGATGGTATCCAGCTTTAGCCATGTCCTTGTAAAGGACGTGAACTCATCATTTTTATGGCTGCATAGTATTCTATGGTATATATGTGCCACAATTTCTTTATTCAGTCTATCATTGATGGACATTTGGGTTAGTTCCAAGTCTTTGCTATTGTGAACAGTGCTGCAATAAACATACATGTGCATGTGTCTTTATAATAGAATGATTTATAATACTTTGATTATATACCCAGTAATGGGATTGCTGGATCAAATGGTATTTCTAGTTTTAGATTCTTGAGGAACCACCACACTGTCTTCCACAATGGTTGAACTAATTTACACTCCCACCAGCAGTGTAAAAGCATTCCTAGTTACTATTTCTCCACATCCTCTCCAGCAACTGTTGTCTCCTGACTTTTTAATGATTGCCAGTCTAACTGGCGTGAGATGGTATCACAACATGGTTTTAATTTGCATTTCTCTGATGACCAGTGATGATGAGCTTTTTTTCATATGTTTGTTGGCCTGATAATGTTTCCTTTTGAGATGTGTCTGTTCATATCCTTGGCACCCACTTTTTGATGGGGTTGTTTTTTCCTGTAAATTTGTTTAAATTCTTTGTCGATTCTGGATATTAGCCCTTTGTCAGATGGGTAGACTGTAAAAATGTTCTCCTAGTCTGTAGGTTACCTATTGACTCTGATGATAGTTTCTTTTGCTGTGCAGAAGCTGTTTAGTTGAATTACATCCCATTTGTCAATTTTGGCTTTTATTACCATTGCTTCTGGTGTTTTAGTCATGAAGTCTTTGCCCATGCACATGTCCTGAATGGTATTGCCTAGGTTTTCTTCTAGGGTTTTCATGATTTTAGGTCTTACTTTTAAATACTTAATCCATCTGGAGTTAATTTTTGTATAAGGTGTCAGGAAGGAGTCCAGTTTCTGCTTTCTGCACATGGGTAGCCAGTTTTCCCAACACCATTTATTAAAGAGGGAATCCTTTTTTGTCAGGTTTGTCAAAGATCAGACGGTTGTAGATGTGTGGCAGTCTTTCTGAGGCCTTGTTCTGTTCTATTGGTCTATATATCTGTTTTGGTACCATGCTGTTTTAGTACTGTAGCCTTGTAGTATTTGAAGGCAGGTACTGTGATGTCTCTAGCTTTTTTTGTTTGTTTTTGTTTGTTTGTTTTTGCTGAGAATTATCTTGGCTATGCAGGCTCTTTTTTGGTTATATATGAAACTTAAGGTATTTTTTTCCAATTCTGTGAAGAAAGTCAATAATAGCTTGATGGGGATAGCACTGAACCTATAGATAACTTTGGGTAGTATGGCCATTTTCACAATATTGATTCTTCCTAACCATGAGCATGGAATGTTTTTCCTTTTGTTGATGTCTTTTCTTATTTCCTTGAGCATTGGTTTGTAGTTCTCCTTGAAGAGGTCCTTCACATTCCTTGTTAGTTGTATTCCTAGGTATTTAATTCTCTTAGTAGCAATTGCGAATGGGAGTTCACTCATGATTTGGCTGTTTGTCTGTTATTGGTGTATAGGAATGCTTGTGATTTTTGTACATTGATTTTGTATCCTGAGACTTTGCTGAAGTTGCTTATGAGCTTAAGGAGATTTTGGGCTTAGATGATGAGGTCTTCTAAATATACAGTCCTGTCATCTGCAAATGGAGATAATTTGACTTCCTCTTTACCTATTTGAATACACTTTATTTCCTTTCCTTGCCTGATTGCCCTGGCCAGAACTTCTAATACTATGTTGAATAGGTGAGGTGAGAGAGGTCATCCTTGTCTTGAGTTGGTTTTCAAGGGGAATGCTTCCAGTTTTTGCTCATTCAGTATGATATTGGCTGTGGGTTTGTCATAAATAGCTCTTATTATTTTGAGATACATTCCATCAATACCTAGGTTATTCAGAGTTTTAAGCATGAAGGGTTGTTGGATTTTATTGAAGTCCTTCTATTGGCACACATCTATTGAGACTATCATCTGTTTTTTGTCT